>SMDT01003238.1:0-253738 GCA_005392925.1 Aquilaria sinensis | reverse complement strand
CTATCACATGCCCCCCCCCAGAAGCCGAAGTAGGGACTTTGGCTTTTGTCAGCTTTCGGAGGGTACCCTTCGGGGCTTTATGCATGGTACCTGTGCCGAAGATACACCTTCTGTCCGTAGACGTAGCACAGACTGTCTCTTGGTGTCTCCGAGGTAACCTATTTTCTATAGTCTTTGTAAGTCACTGAAACGTCTCGTCTCGTGACCAGGCGTGTCAGTCTGGGGCGGCGTGCTATTCGTCAGAAAGCGTGTTCCTTATTTGGCGTGGTTGCTGACACGTGGCACGCCATCATTGGAGAGGGTTACATCGGTTACAGCGGGCGTCTTTTCATGCAAAATGGGCAATTATGGCGACGATTCGCCTTCGCACAGCACTTATGACGTCGATTCGCCTACCCTTCCTCGGTCTATATATACCCTTAATCCTTCATAACCCCCTTTTGCTTTTGCTTTTGCTCTCTTCTGTCTCTCAACTGCTGCAGTGTTTTTCCTGCTCTCTTACGGCGGTGCTTTTTGACAGAGTGGTTTTCCGGCAATCATTTCACGACGGCGTCCTCAAATCCGGATTTTGGCAAAACGTTTGGTGGGTTTTAGCTTCCAGTTTCTTCTGTTTTTCCAAATTTTTTCATTGGAATAGCTTTTTGCCTCTTCCTGAACTCAGTTTTTTGCCAGTCATGCCTATTCCCGAAAGCTGGGAACCCCTTCTTTCTCACCCCTGCTGCACCACTTCTGCAAAACTTAAAAAATGGAAAAAGAAGTTCTTCCTTCCTTCCTACGTCACTACGAGGTTGCCTCGTTCGGACCAATATAGCTTTTCAAACCGTAGTGACGAGGTTACTGTTTTCCGTGCCCAACTGAAGGCCGGACTTCGGTATCCTCCGCCGAAGATGGTTTGCGATTTCTGCGATTTCCATCGCATTGCCGTAAACCAACTTCCGCCGAACTCGTACTGCTATTTCAATGCTTTTCTTTGTATGTGTGGTGTCTTCGGTATAGAGCCACACTTTGTCATTTTTCTGCAGTACTACAAGCTCTTCGTGATCCCAAAGGGTGGCTTCTATTTCATGCTACCTCGGGGGTCAGGGAGCAAAAAATACAAGTTCACCTTTGCCAACAAGGACAGCTGGCGAGGGTGGCAACAGAAATTCTTTTTTATGAAGAAGGAGGAGGCCTGGTCGCACGTCCCGACGAAGTGGGCTCAGGGAAAGCTCGTGATGGATGTCGTTGACCCGAAGATGCTGTTAACTCCCGAGTTAACACCCATTTTTGCGGACTTTGACAAGCGCATCCGAGCGGTCTCTGACTGGGATTCCGAGGTCCCACCGCGCCCCCTTTACCCCTTTCCAATTAACTGGAAGTTGATGACCGAAGAAGTCCTTCGGGAGTTGAAGGTGGTAAAGGAGCACGAAACGGACCTCGAGATGCCGGCTCCTGCCATTGCTGGGAAGGACTCCTGGCTGGTAAAACTTCTTCAGAAGGACATTACTTATGCAGATTTTTTCGAAAGTAAGTCATCTCCAAGTCCCCTTGTTTTAATTTCATCTTGGACTTACGCTGATGTTTTCTCTCTTTTTCAGAGATGGGCGACGATACTGCTGCCTATTACCGATCGCTTTTCGTGGGGCAGGCCGAGAAAGGTGAACAAACAAAGAAGGCTGCCTCCCGAAGACGGAAGGCGGCTGGCGGGGGGCCTCCGGCGGCCAAGCGATCGAAGAAGACCGTGCCCCCTCCTATGCCGGAGATTTCCGAGGAGGTGGGCGAGGAGCCCGAGGTAACCGTTGCTGCGCCTTCGACCGAGGTCGGTGCAGATGTTGCTCCTTCAAGCCCTAATTCGGCGGCTCTTCTGGACGCTTTGGTGGAAGCCCCTTCTGCCGAAGATCGCCGCAAGAGGAAAGGGAAGGAGATTTCTTCTGAGGGGGCCCTGGATTCTGGCGACGACGTTGCCGAAGTGCCACCAGGTTTGATGCCTTAGACACTCAGTTTCTGAATTTTTTGGCAGCTACTTGTGTTTGACAATTTTTCTGCTTTTTGTCGTGCAGAGGAGATTCTTCCTCCGGATTGGGTTGCCGAGCATGCCCGGAAGCGGGCCCTTCGGGATGCCCATATCCCGAAGGGGAAGATTCCGAAGGAGCCGTTTTGGTCCTTTACGGAGGACATGGACATGTACTCCGAGGACTGCCCGCTCATGGCCAAGGAGATTGCAAAGGGGGTCCTGACTGAAGCTTCTTTCAGGGCCCTTGCGGGGGCTCATCCGGATGATGACTCCCTCGCCGCGAAGCTTTCCAAGCACGTCACCCAGGTGTGTTTCTCTCCTTGCCCTTTTTTGTCTCTGATTTCTTCTAAGCATTTGCCTTTCCCTTTTTTGCCTTGTCTCATTCTTGCCTCTGTTTTTCTGCAGCTGCTGGGATATGCCGGATTCCTCAGAGTTCGGGTGGCGAGGCAGGGGATGTACCGGGCCACCGCTTCAAAGACTATAGAACAATACCAGACCCAGTGCGCGGACCTGCTTGCTCGGAACACTCAGCTGGCCCAGACTTCGGCGTCAGAGATTGCTGCCCTTCGGGAGGAGTTTGCGAAGGAAAAAGAAGAACTTATAAAGGACTCCTCCCAGAAGATTTCCGACCTCGGCGGAAAAGTGGCGGAGCTGACTTCGGTTAATGAGGCACTTCAAAAGGAGAAGTCGGATTCTGCGGCTCTTCTGGCGAAGGCGGAGGCCGAGAAAGCCGCACTTCAAGCCGAGGTCGATTCTTCGAAGAAGGGGAAGGATGAGTCGAGGAAAAAGAAGGTGAAGGCGTTAAGGAAAAAGGTTGAAGACCTGGAGAAGGAGCTTAATGATCTTGGGGTCGAGAAGAGGAAATCCGACGAGATGACCAAAGTTGGTTTTCAAGACGGGTTTTGTCTCGTTCGCCATCAAGTTCTTCTAAGGTTTCCAGATCTCAACCTTTCTTTCCTGGAGGCCCTAAATATTCCTGAGGGACGTCGGTGGTCTGGGTCCAAGCTCGAGCACTTGAACCTTCCACAGACTTTTCCGGCGCGGGCGGTGGTGGAAAAGGATGCAGGCGCTAGTGGCTCCCGGGACGCCAAGAATCCCTAATTTATCTCAGGCCCCTTCTGCCTTCTTTTTCTCCTTCCTTGTACTCTTTCTTTCTTTGGTAGTTCTTCTTCTTTGTAAACCGATCTCATTTGTTTAATAAAGACTTTTTTCTTTCCTGTAAGGAATTTTGGCTAAGTCTTTTTTTTGTGAGATTGTTCATTCCTTTTTGCCCCGAACACGTTTGCTCAAGAGACTTCGGAAGATTAGATCGGTTCTCCGTGAGCCTTTGTATTTAGAAATTCTCGTAAGGTTTTTCATTTCCTATTGTCCCGAACATGCTTGCTCGGGGGACTTCAGGAAATCACACCCATGCTTATTCTGGCGACCATCTTCGCGGAATTTTAGTATATCCTTTGTTCAAGAATCTTTCTTTCAGAAGCCCGTGTAGCTAGAAAATTTTTTTCTAACTTTGTACAACGTAAACCCTTTTGTCAAGATTCTAAGCGTAGAACTTTTTCAAGGCATCTGAATGCCAAGTGTTTTTTAATTCCACGCCTTCGGCGTCACCGAGCTTGTACACCCCTCTTCGTACTTCGGCAAGAACCAGATAAGGTCCCTCCCAATTCGCGCGAAGTACGCCGTGTGATGGCCTCCGGGGTGCGAATTCCGCCTTTCGGAGAACGAGATCACCCTTTTTTATTCCTTTTGGCCTAGCTCGCAAGTTTATAGCGGCGGCCACTCTTTGCTGGAAAGCTTTCCTTCTTAGTTCCGCTATTTCTCTATGTTCGCCGACGAGGTCGAGCTTGGTTCTTAAGCCGAGGTCATTTCCACTTTCATCAAATACCTGCACTCGTATTGATGGTCGCACTACCTCTATTGGGATCAAGGCCTCCGTACCGAAGACGAGCGAGAAAGGAGTTTCCCCTGTAGCCCTTCGAGGCGTTGTTCGGTAGCTCCATAGTACGCTTTGGAGTTCTCCTGGCCATTTCCCTTTTGCGTCCCCCAGTCTCTTTTTCAGACCATCTTTTACGGTCCTGTTAGATACTTCCACCTGCCCATTGCTTTAGGGGTGAGCTACCGGGGCGAAGTGCATCTTTGTTCCGAGGTCGCTGATAAACTCTTGGAACCCTTTGTCTATGAACTGGGATCCGTTATCAGCCACTAGTACCCTCGGTATGCCGAATCTGCATACTATGTTTTTCCACACGAACTTGTGCACTTCTCTTGCCGAGATAGTCGTCAAAGGTTCTGCCTCGACCCATTTAGAGAAATAGTCTACTGCGACTACGCAGAACTTCACGCCCCCAGGCGCTGTCGGGAGCGGCCCGATAAGGTCTATGCCCCAAACTGCGAAGGGCCAGGGATAGTTTGCCGAAGTCACCAGCTCCGAGGGTGTTCTCTGGATTTTTGCATGTCTTTGGCAATTACCACATTTCTGGACGAACCGCCTAGCGTCTTTCCTCAGGGTAGGCCAAAAGTATCCTTGGCGAAGTATCACCGCTGCCAGGGCGTCGGTTCCGATGTGCGAACCACAAGCGCCTTCGTGAACTTCTTGGAGGATTATTTCAATATCCTCTTCGCCAACACACCTCTGTAGCGGATTTGCATATCCCTGCCGATATAGCTCTTCTCCAATCAGAAAGAAACGACCGGAGCGTCTCCGCACTTTTGCTGCTTCATTGGGGTCTTCGGGGAGCGTATTGGTTTCGAGATATGTTCTTATTGGGTCTTTCCAGCTTCTTCCCGAAGTCATTATGCTCAGCACTGTAATGCTCGGCTGGCTTAGCACCTCAGTATATGCTTTTGATTTTGCCAATTCATCTGCCTCAGCGTTATGTCTGTGAGGCACGCTCTCGATTCGCACGGTGTCGAATTCTCGAATAAGCTTCGTTACTAATTCATGGTATTTTGCCAGTGTTGGATCCTTCGCCCCGTAGTCCCCTGCTGTTTGCCGAACTACTAGCTGGGAATCGCTATGGGCTTTCAAGTTTCTGACACCAATTTTTCTGGCCAGGCGCAAGCCCGCTATGAGAGCTTCATATTCAGCCACATTGTTGGTGACATTGAAGCTGAACTTAATGGCCTTCATTACTTCCAGGCCTTCGGGGCCTCTGATGATCACCCCTGCTCCTTGGTGCTCGGCGCCCGAGGCACCATCAACGTACAAGGCCCATTCTGGCTCATTTTTGTCGGGACTTGGGTGGCTGTCCTCGGTAATGGGGACCTCGGCAATGAAATCTGCCAAGGCTTGAGCTTTTATGGCTTTCCGAGGTTCATAAGTGATGTCGTGTTCGCCAAGCTCTATACACCATTTGGAGAGCCTTCCCGAATGGTCAACCTTCTTCATGACGTCCCGCAGGGGTAAACTACTCCGGGGTAAACTACAAAGGATATCTTCGGAGAGCCTTCCCGAATGAACCTTCTTCATGACGTCCCGCAAGGGTAAACTACTTCGGACGATGATGGGGTTAGCCTGAAAATATGGTCGTAGCCTTCTTCCTGCCAGGACCAAGGCATATATAGCTTTCTGTAACAAAGGATATCTGATTTCGGCGCCATGCAGGGACTTGCTCACATAGTAGACTGGCCACTGCTTCGCCCCTTCCTCTTTCACAAGGACTGAGCTTACTGCTTTTTCTGTGACGGCGAGGTACAACACAAGAGGTTCTCTTTCGCGGGGCTGTTGCAAAGTGGGCAGGTGAGCCAAGTAGATTTTGAGTTCTTCCCAAGCTTTTTGGCAGTCCTCATTCCAAGGACGATCATCACTCTCGAGGTCGTCCTTCCTTTTTGCTGCCTTAGTGAGGACTTTGAAGAATGCTCGACACCGGTCTCCATATCTGGAAATAAATCTGCTGAGGGAGGTTATTCTTCCAGCAAGTCTCTGCACATCTTTTATTGTGGCAGGAGTTCGGAATTCCAACAGAGCCTTAATTTTTTCTGGGTTAGCATCAATGCCTCTTTCTGATACCATGTACCCAAGGAACTTTCCCGAAGTTACCCCGAAGGTGCACTTCTCGGGGTTAAGGCGAATTCCGAAGGTCCTGAGCTGGTGAAAAGTCTCCCTTAGGTCTGTGACATGGTCAACAGGCAGCTTGCTTTTGACTATCATGTCATCTACGTAGGCTTCCATGTTCCTCCCTATTTGGTCATTAAAGACCTTGCTCATCAACCTCTGGTAGGTGGCTCCTGCGTTTTTGAGCCCGAAAGGCATCCTGGTGTAACAGTATGTCCCCCCCTCGGTGATGAAGGCTGTTTTTTCTTCGTCTTAGGGGTCCATCTTTATTTGATGGTAGCCGCTGAAGGCGTCTAGGAAACTTAGGAGCCCGTATTCGGCAGTTGAATCTACCAGTTGATCTATTGGCGGGAGAGGATATGAATCTTTTGGGCAAGCATTGTTCAGGTTTCTGAAGTCGATGCACATCCGAAGTTTGTTGCTTCCTTCTTTTGTGGCGATCACCACATTGCTTAGCCATTCGGGGTACTTGACCTCCCTGATTACATCTGCCTCCAATAAACGTTGGACTTCGGTTTTGACGAAGTCATTTTTATGGGCTGAGATGCCTCGTTTCTTTTGCCGGACAGGCTTTGCTTCCGGACTTACTTTGAGGCTATGTTGTATTACGCGCGGATTTACCCCCGGCCTGTCTTTCGGCGAGTAGGCGAACAGGTCTTTATTCATTACCAGAAAGGATACAAGTTTTTTCTTATCTCCTTCGGACAAGTTTTTTCCTATTTGGGTACTTCGTCCTGGGATAAGTTCCACTTCTTCCATTTCCACCTTGCCAGAAACTTCTTTCTCGCCATTTTTTGACTTTGAAGCCCCTTCTTCTACAGCTTGTGTGAAATTGTTTGCTGGGGCTTTTCGGGCTTTGACGAACACCTTTCTTACTTCGCCCTGATCTATGAAGATTTCTGCGTCTCCTTCCTTGGTGGCGAAAGTGACAGTCAAATGTCTCACGTCAGGGCGAATGTGCAGATTTCCCTGCGTCTGCCTTCCAAGGATGGCGTTGTATGATGAGGGGACATCCATGACGATGAACCTCGCCATCGTCGAGGCAAACAACTCAGCTGCTCCTTTGACCGAAGTCCCTCTCATCATTAATGGAAGGTCGATCCACCCGAGGACGGGTAACTCGGAAGGTCCTACCCCGAAGGTCGGTGAAGTGACAGGCCTGAGATCATTGATGGATATGCCTAAGCTCGGCAGCAGTTGTGAAAATAGGACGTCAGCGTTTGATCCGTCATCAAGCAATACCCTTTTGACATCCCAGTTTCCAATTCTTGCCATGATCAGGAGTGGGAGTCGTCGTGAGGGAAGACGACTGTGGAACCATCTTTTCGGGATAGCTTCTTCGCCGGACTTTGATAGTCCATGACAGCTATTTCCCTGGCCTTCCTTTTTCTTTCCGAGGATGGGAGCCCCGTCGTGATTGTTTGTATGACTCCCGCAGGGGGTGGAGGGCGCCTCTTCGGACTTCGGTTTCTCCGCCTGTCGGAGTCGTAGTCCTCATCTTCTACCTTTCCTTCCTCCTCTTTCCTCCCCTTCGGGGAAGGCAACCGTAGGTACCGCCGAAGTTGGCCTTGTTTTATCAGCGATTCAATATACTTCTTCAGCTGGAAGCAATCCTCAGTGTCGTGGCCATGATCGCGATGAAATTGGCAGAACTTCTTCATGTTTTTTCTATTTTCAGCGGTCATGGCCCTTGGCCTCTGAACTTGTGTTCCCTGCCTCTCCAGAGTCATGAGGATGTTGGTCCTCGTGGTGTTCAGCGCTGTGAAGTTCGGGGGTTTCCTTCCTCGCATTCTCCGGGGTCGGGGTGGCTGGTCGGTCGGATAGCGTGCCTGCTGGCTGGGCCCCTCGCCACGGGTGTGCTCGGGCCTGGGTCCGCCCATTCTTAGTTCTTCGGCCGTCATGTGCTGTTCGGCCCGTCGGTAGAATTCGCCCAGTGTGTCTGGAGGGTCCTTGGAGAATTCGTAGAAGAGTTGGGAATCCCTCCGAAGGCCCCTTGTCATGGCGAGGATGCGTATTTCGGGCCGAAAGTCTGGAACACTTAAAGCCTCTCTGTTGAACCTCTCGACATAGTCGCGTATAGTTTCTCCGCTTCTTTGCGCTATGTCGAACATTTGAACGGGCATCTTCGCCGTCGGGCGACTCCCGATGAACTGTTGGGTGAAGGCTGTTGATAACTCCTGGAATTTTCCGATGATTCCTGGAGCCAAGGAGTTGTACCACGCGGTTGCTGGCCCAGAGAGGGTGACCTCGAAGCACTTGCACAAGGTGGCGTCGTCCGCACCGTGCATCATCATGCTGCGTCTGTACTTCGTCAGGTGGGCCTGTGGGTCGGTCCGACCATCGTACGTCTCTAGCCGAGGTACCCTGAAGTCACCTGGCATAGCTGCCTCGACCACAGCTCGGGTGAAAGGAGACTGATCCCCACAAAAAGACTCAGACAGTCTGGCCCAAACTGGCTTGCGAGCCACCTGCCTCTCGACTCGGTCCAGCCTTGCCAATATTTTCTCCATGAGGGCGGCGGCGCTAGGTTCTTCCTCAGGTGGAGGAGATTGACGACGCCTCTTCGGAGAATGGCTTCGTCGTCGGGGAGAGGGTGACCTCGTCTCAGGCAAAGGGCTCCTTCGGCGTCGAATTTTGGGTTGGTTGGGCCCCGTTTGCCCTGGAAGGCGTGCCCCGAGGGGCATATTTTCTGTTGAAGACTCCTCACGTGGGTCTTCACTCCCCGAACTGCGGCGGACTGCTTTGGGGCTCTTTTCCCGAGGGCGTACCGGTGAAGGAGACCTTTGGGTTTGAGCTTGTTGTGGCCATCTTCTGTCTATCTGTTGTGTCATCTCAGCCACAACAGAGCGTTGGAAGTCACGGAGGAAGCTCATGGTTATGACCAGAGGACGTTCTTCCTCGGGCGTGGAAGTCCCTGGAAAAGTTTGCTCAGCAGCCGGTTGGACTTCGGGCGCGGACGGAGACTTCGGGAGTCCTTTGTCCTTAGAACGCCGAGTCTCAACGATGGCAACCTGAGGGTGGGTTCTCACAGGCGGCGCCAAATGATGTCCGGAGACATCTTCGCTGGAGGACATGGTGGTGTCTGGAGGGACTTCCTGAGGAGGAGAACACCCAGAGTGTAGGTTTCCCAGGGAGTAGTACCTGAAGAGCCCAAAAGGAAAGGTTAGGAGGTCCCCGGGATGTTTTCCCGGGGAGGAGCCTCCGACGCCCAAGTTAGTTTTATGAGAGGTGAAGGAAAGAGAGCACTCAGGGGTTTAGTGGCCTTGCCTGTTTTTATCCTCTCAACTGACTGACCAACCCTTTGCATGGGGCTGCTCTTTGGTATTTATAGAAGTGTCTGGCCCGTTCAGATCGTGACACGTGTTCGGTCAAATCTGCTGTGTACCTTTGGACACAGGGGACAAGTAGCTGTTTGTAGGCTCCCTCGAGCCTTGGTCCGAGACAGGTTGTGACAAGGCCTGGGCGGCGTCGGCGTGTCAGAGTGTCGTTTGAGGTGACATGGTGCGTCTATGGGCGATGTGTCAGAGGCTCCTTAAATGCTCCTGCCGTACTCCCGATGTCCTTTGGCCGAGGTCGTTCTCTGGGACGAAAACCCTTCTTCGGGAGTTATGTTCGTAGTTCGGGGCGCTGCCTAGCTCATAGGTTTCACCTTCGGGAAATCCTCTCTTGCTTGCGGTAGCTGGTTCTTCTATCCCGAAGGCGATCCGTTTAATCCCCCGAGGGGGCTGTCTGCACCTTTGGAGCTCTCTGGGGTACTAGGCTAAATCCTGAGTTCGAGGTACTGGAATTCGCCTAGTCCGAGGTCAGTACTAGTTCCTCCCTCAGATGGTGCCAGGCTTCCCGAGCATGCTTTTGATAGGAGGTACGTTCTAGGAGAGGCGATAGTCCTTCGGCTATCAACATCCTTGGAATGAAGATTGCCAAAAGGCTTGGGATGAACTTAAGAGCTACTTAACCCATCTGCCGACACTTCAACAACCACAGGAAGGAGAACCTCTCATCCTTTACCTCACAGTCACTAAGAAAGCAGTAAGTTCAGTATTGGTGAGGAAAGAAAGAGGAAAACAGTGGCCGGTATATTATGTCAGCAAATCCTTGCACGGCGTCGAAGTCAAGTACCCTTTACTACAAAAGGCCATCTACACCTTGATCATGGCAAGTTGGAGGATCCGGCCCTATTTCCAAGGACATTCTATCATGTTTTGAAGTAACTTACCTTGTCAGGATGTCATGAAAAAGGTGGATCATTTCGGCCAACTGTCAAAATGGTGTATCTGGCTCAGTGAATACGGCATCATATATGAAGCGAGAAAGGCCATAAAAGGTCAGGCTTTAGCAGACTTTATTGCTGAACTCCCTAAAATCGGGGATGCTTTCGATGACCTAAAAAATGGGGAAGCAGAATGGGATTTGTATGTAGATGGCACTTTAGGGTCAGAACACTAGAGGGATGGGATCATACTCCGAGGTCCAGAAGGGATGGAAGTGGCCAAAGCTATCAAGTTCAGATTCCAGGTTGCCAACAACATCGCCGAATATGAAGCCTTGTGGCTGGACTATGATTGGCAAAAAGAGTTGGTGTAAAGAATCTAAAGTCTTATAGTGACTCATAGTTGGTTATCTAATAGACAACGTGGGAGTAAGGTGCCAAGGATCCCAGTCTAGCGAAATACCATGACCTCATCACAAAACTGAACCAAGAATTTGACAAAGTAAGCATAGAAAAGGTACTTTAGAAAAAGAATGTCGAAGTTGACATGATGGCAAAGTGAAAACAGTTGACCGAGGTACTTGACCACCTGAGCATAGCCATAATGGCGCTCATCACACCAAAGAATGGGTGGAAAGACCCTATAAAGGAATACCTGGCCATTTCATCCCTACCCCAGGATCTAAAGGAAGCGGCAAAGGTACGTAGACACTCTGGAAGGTACTTCATGATTGGGGAAGAATTATACCGGCAAGGGTACCAAAATCTACTGCAAAGGTGTATTAGTGAAGAAGACATTGAGACAGTCCTTATGGAAGTCCGTGAATGAGCCTATGGATCTCACGCCGGGATTGACACCCCTGCTGGGGTACTACTCCAGTAAGATATTTCTAGCCTACTTTAAGGTAGGACATAGGGCAGTTTGTCATAAAATGTGATAAGTGCCAACGACATGCATCTATCCAAAGAGTACACTTAGAGATGATAACCTCGGCAGACCATCCTTGCCCCTTCGCTGTTTGGGGTATCGACCTCATTGGTCCTTTCCCGTCAACTCTTGGATGAGTGAAGTTCTATATAGTTGTAGTAGATTATTTCACCAAGTGGATTGAGGCAAAGCCTCTGGCAAAAATTTCAGCAAAAGACATCCAAAAGTTTATTTGGAAGAACATCATATGCAGATTCAGTGTGCTGAGAGTGATAGTAGCAGATAATCATTCCTAATTCATTGATAGAGGATTTCAGGAATTTGCAATCAACCTCGAAGTAAAATTACATTTTGCCCCAGTTGCCCATCCTCAAAACAATGGACAAGCTAAGGCGTCCAACAGGACAATAAAAGATGGTCTCAAGAAGAGGTTGAAAGAAGCCAAGGGAGAATGGCCAGGAGAACTCTTGAGTGTACTATGGAGTTATCAAACAACTCCTAGAAGAGTTACTGGTGAAACATAGTTTTCACTCGTATTCGGCACTGAGGCCATTATCCCTGTGGAAGTCATACAACCATTTATTATAGTAGAGGTGTTCGATGAAAAAGGGAACAACCTCAATTTAAGAACTAAGTTAGATATGATTGACGAACATAGGGAGATGGCCAGAGTTAGAAGAAAAGCGTTTTAGCAAATGGTAGCCGTTGCTACAAACCTGTATGTCAAACATAAAGGGATCAAGTAAGGAGACCTTGTTCTCCAAAAGGATGAACTGGAAACCTGAAGACCATCTCACAGTGTACTTCGGGGAAATTGTGAAAGATCATATTTGGTAATTGAAGAAGTTCAGCCAGGAGTCTATAAACTTGGAAATACTGAAGGAGAAGAGTTGAAAAACACATGGCATTCAGACTCTTTGAAAAAATTCTATACTTAGAATTTTCCAAGGAATGAGGCTTATTATGAAAAGCCTCCTTAAAGAAATCAGCCAAATGTGGTGATCTTCTAAGTTGCCTAAAGTATTAGGAATGAAGCTTACCAAAGGAGGTTAACCGAATATGGCTGTTTCTGAAAACACCTAAGTGATATTGTACAAGTTTTACCAAAGAAGGTTAACTAAATATAGTTGATCCTGAAAGTAAATAAGTGTTTTTGTACATAGCAAGTTTCCTGAAAAAGTTGCTTGAATTCTATTCTAAAACACTTAGGAAAATACTCAACTTTCCAAAATAAAAGGCTAAGGCTTTGAACCCTTGATAGTATTTTTTTTTAGGGTAGTACATGACCGAATCTGTTGAGCGTTCCTGAACTGAAGATCATAAGTCACATGAAGTTGGTGAATCAAAATTGAAAAAACTTTGCAGTCACGCAATACTCATCGAAGATGGTGCTAATCATGGACTTAGCCATAATTTTGGGAAATAAGGACAGTTCCATTGGAGAAGTGCAAAGTACAAAAAAAAACAACTACAAATATAGAGCCCTAACTTTTATTTTCCCCATCTATAAGCTCCACAGCATCAGCATCTTCGGCATCATCCTCATTATCATCATCAGCATCTTCAGCCGAATAAGGATGCTCTGGCAGGTTAAGGAACTCCATCTTTGACCATGGTAAGAGTGGTCCTTCAGGTATATCAAGAGCTCTTAAGAAGGAGACGTCAAGGTCTGGAAACCGTAAGAGCATCTAATGGCAAGCAAGGCAGAAACCATCTTGAAAAGAGGACTTCACTGCCTCCTCTTCCCTGGCCTTCTTGATTTTTAGATGCTAAACCTCCTTCTTCAACGCCTCTATCTCCTTGTCCACCTTCTTCTTCTTTTTCTGCTTCTTTAGCTGATCAATTTTGGCAAGAAGCTCAGTGTTGGTTTCCAGTGCCTTGGTGAAATCAGCTATGGCTTCCTCTTTTTCCTTCCGAAGGACCTCCCCTGCTGAGCTCAGTTCCACCACCTTCACCTTGAGGTCGGATATTTTGGAGGAGCACTCATCAAGGAGCCACTTTTGGCTCTCTAGCACCTCCTAGCGAAGCTTGGCCATGTCTTCCTTGGTAATTTTGTTGAGCTCGCCATATTTCATGCATGAGCTCATGAACATCTTCTTGCCCTTGGCCAAGTTCTCCTTTAACTGACTTTGGATGAAGGACTGCTTGGTCGCCTAGGCCTGAAGATAGCCCCTGTATACTAACAGCTATAATGAGAAAAGATGATGTAAGTTACAGGCAACTTACAAACCCAAATTTTTTTAAGTACTTGGGGACTAAGGTTTACTTGAGCAGTGTGCTTGGAAATCTAAGTAGTAAGGATCCCCTCACTTGAGCAATCCTTAGTCAGGGTCTAAAAAGTGGCATTCGTGATGATGCCCCTCACCATCTATGGAACCATTTTTTGGTAGTCCTCCAAAAACGGGTCCATGTCTTTGGTGAGAGTCCAAAAAGGTTCCCTCAACACTTTATCCTTCAGGATCTTTGATTTTTGAGCAGCCTTCTTCCAAATATAGTCCATCATCCACTCCGCTTGAGCCCATTCCTTTGCAAAATCGCACCAAAGCTCCTTTATCACATCGTCTCTTAGCCATTCATCTACAAAATCTAAAATGCCGAAAAACCTGGTGGAATTTCGGTGCCTTCCCTGTCAGTCTTTGACATCAAGCACCTCAAGAGGGACCTCCTTACTCTTCATTCTTTGCCTCTCTTTAGCCTCCTCAGCCGAAACCACCCTTAGTGAAGTCCCCAGGGTTAATACGGCAGCATCGGGGCTTAAAGGAACAGATAAGATTGTCGCCTCCCACAAAGGATCTACACCTTTGGTGCAGTGGCCAGACCTACGGCCTGGTCTTTGGGGGAAGGAGGGAGAGAGTCCTCCTTCATTTTATTCATCTTTGGCACCCTTGAAGACTCACTAGCTGGTCCCTTCTTCCTTTTGGGGGCCTTTTTCTTTTACTCTTCTTTCTCGGCTTGGTCAAGGAACAAGCTCTTGTAGAAGGCTACTGATCTATTACCCATCTCTACAAAAATAAAAATATCAGTGTAAGTATCAAAAGATCCAAAAAGAAAAGTTGGAAAAAAAGCTTACTTTCTACAAGAACTGAATAGGATAGTTCACCCCGAAGAAGCATGACCAACCATGACTTCTTCCCGTCCATTGCTAGTGCAGGCATGTTCTTGTCAGTAACATGCTCCTGAATGATCCCAAGCTCCTAAAGTAACTCTGCGGTCATGAAGTTCCATCTGATTGGAAAAGGGTACAGTGGATGAGAAGGATCCTGGTCCGACCAATCAGCCACTGCTCGAATACAGCTATCAAATTCCTCGAATTAAGACTCTAATTTGAGGGCGAACAATTTTAATGGATCCATCACATCGATGTCAAGGGTCCTTGAAGACCACTTCGTAGACATGTTCTTTCATCTCTTGTCCACCTCCATGAAGAAGTACTTCTTCTGCCATCCTCGCCAGCTATCCTTGGTGCCGAAGGTGAAAGTAAATTTCTTGCTTCTGGATCCCTGAGGGAGCAAGAAGTAAAAACCACCCTTTGGGACAAGATGAAGCTTGTAGTATTGCATGAAAAATATGAAAAGAGGGTATATTTTGAAGACCCAACACAGGCAGAGAAAGGCATTGAAGTAAGAATAGGAGTTCGGGGGTAGCTAATTAACAACTATGCCATGAAATTTGCAAAAGTCGCTTACCATTTTTGGTGGAGGATACCGAAGAACCGCCTTTAGCTATGCTCTGAAGATGGTAACCTTGTTATGCCGAGGAAGGTAGCTCAGTTCACCAGCACCAGGAAGCCTGGTCACGGCATAAGAAGGAAGGAAGAATTTCGCTGACCACTTTTTCAGCTTTTCCAAAGTGGCACAGCTCAAATGAGAGTTGAGTGGAGCCTAACTCTTGGGAATGGATCAAAATTTGGCTTGTGAAGAAGACATATTCAGAAACTAGGACCCTAACCTTAGAAAGACTGTTGGATGAGAAATGAAAAAGAAAAGCCAACTTCAGAGGACGCTAACCTACTGAACAAAGGGAAACCACCGTAAATGGTGCTGAAAATCACTTCGCCGCTAAGACACCACCGCAAGAGAAAAAAAGTTAAGATGAGTAAAAGAAAGCTAAAGGCAGATGAGTGAGGAGGCTTTGAGGAAGAATGGCTTTATATAGCCTAAAGAAGGCAGGCGAAATGATGCCATTATGACCCTTTGCAGGCATAGAGATGTAATCAATGTAACAGACACAAAGGATGGCGAATGGCCTGGTGACACGGGTCACACAGCATGAGAAACAAGGGCATGCCTTCTAACCTAGTAGGTCTATGACACGTAACCTGAGGTGATGCAATTGCTCGGTCAGAAGATAGGATGATTCATTTGCAGAAGGTGGGAACAAAAACCTTCTGGTGAAAATAAGTCATTGTGTGCTGAAGATATAGCCTCACCAGAATTAAAGAATTTAGCTGAGGACTTCACCAAAAATAAGAAATTGGCTTGAGGTAACGTCCTCAGCAAGGGTTCAAATTCAAAAAATAAAACACAAACAAAGGGTCAACGAGAATGCCAAAAGTAGAACATTGGAAAAAGAAAGGGTCTTAAACCAAAAAGCTAGCTATGCCAAAGGGACAACATCGGTAGAAAGAAGTTCTTTTGTCAAAGACAACTTTAGTTTCCCAAGAGCAGGATTTTCGTAAGATGCTCCTAGATGATTAGTATCGAAGACACAACTTCGATCCTCTGAAAAGGGGCATGCGATGACCGAAGGGTTATCACTGGCATGACCTTCTCATTGGCAGACTTGGCACAACTCTTGGAAAGATCATGACCAAGCTTGGGAGAATTCTCTACACCACCCCCAAATATTTATATGACCGACTTCAGGAAAAAGACTTCCTACTATCCTCGAGAGTGTACATTACCAACCTTAGGAATGTAGGTCTATTACCCTTGATAGAAGAAATGTCTGCCAAAGATGGTCCGCTCATTCAAAGGGCTTTCTCCAGTTGCCCTGGGGGAAATCCTTGTCGAAAGGGATCTATAATCCCCAAAGGGGTCTTAGGGAGAAACTACAAATATCGTTACGGGATCTTTGACAGAAACCTCGACACACCCCTACCCTCTGAGCATAACTGCCTATGTCTAGTTGTAGACACCTCCTTCTGAAGGTATGAACCGAATCTGACTTAACACGTGTCTTGATCTACTAATGCTAGGCATAACAGCCTTTTCTTCCCGGCCTCCTATAAATACTAGGGGGAGGCTCCCAGGTAAAAAACAAGAAATACATTCTTTTTCTACTATCTACTCTTAAACAACCTCTCCCTTTATGTACTGCCTTGGGACCAGAGATCTCTCCCTCAGAAGAACACCCCAGGGAGCTCTTAACCCTACATGCTTTAAGGTCTTGCAAATACCTTCTCATCGGAATTCTCTTTCTTAGGCCCAACATGTCATACAACGAAGATGCCACTGGGCATCAATGATATCTATCATTCCAAAGGTAATGTGGGCTACAATGTGGACCAATGAAAGGTGGAAAGCATTAGGGCAACATGAAGATATTTTAAGAGACACTAAAGTGGTTTTAGGTGCACTCTTAGGTGCACTTGTGTTCAGAACAAAGTTTGAAGGCCTAATTGGCCAAAGGAAGTGCCAAAGTGGGTGCTCAATATACACCAGTTGAGAAGCTAAGCAGGTTAAAACAAACTCCAAAAGGACTTAAGCTACTTGGAAGAAGGTTGGACCAAAAGTCCTAAGTCAATGGTCATGGTGGCTACATATTCGGCCAAGTTTGTTTGCATAGTCTTCAATGGCTATTCAAGGTAGCTTATTGGCTATTTCTTGGTAGCTTCCTAAGCTCATTTAAACTAGCTAAGCTCCTACCATGCACTGAAAGAAATGCTAGACTAAAGAAAGGAAATAAACTTGTCAAAAGACTAGAATGACAGCTTGGTTGGCCTTTTCGACCACCGTCTGATTTTGGTCTTTAATGACCAATTTGTGGTAGATTTCTAGCTATTTATTGGTATCCATATGAGGGTATTAAGTCAAGAAAAATACCTACAAAGGACCAAGAAAAAAACCAAAACAAAAAGGAAGCAAAACCAACTAAATGACTTGGTGATCAAGCCATTCGGCCAACATTTGTTACTAAGTCTTCGAAGGCAATTTCCAAGCTATTTTCAAGCAACTTCCTACACCATTTACTACCCAAGTCTTAGCTCTAAGACCTACCAAAGACAACCAAAAGGAAGAGAATTAGAAGTCACCAAAAGTGAGATCAAAACAAACAAATAAATTGTAAATGACCTATTCAAGTTATTCGGCCACTGCCTATATTCAAGCCTCCTTAAGGAAATTTTTTGGCAAGTGTTTAACCATTTCTTCACTATTTTCTACTCTCCTATCTCTTGTAATCACCTTAGACACAAACCAAGAGTAGATAGAGGCCGATACATAAGCAAGAAATCCAATACAACACCAACAAGCCAAAACTGAAACTATGTTGATACATCCAAGAGGGTGTCCTTCTAAAGCTACTTTCTTCTTCCTTTCTTCCTGAATTCTCATCACTATTTACCTAGTGGCACCCTTCCCTAAGTACCCTCAAGTTTTTGGAAATAAAAGCTATGGAGAAGGATGGATGAAGAGTAAATCCGAGGCAACTTCAAGCAAGTCTTGCACTTGGTGTTACCTAAGTTGGAGCCTATGTTTTCAGGCTAACAATCAAGCTTCCTAACTACTTCTTGAGTATAGGTAAGGACAAAATATAAGGCTTATTCTCCTATATTTTGAAGGGGAAAAACTACCCTAGGTGATGGCTTAAGCCAAAGGAACCTAGAGGCTATGATTAATGGGCTATGTGTGCTTAAAGCACTATGGTAAGCTACCTAGTTTGCTTATGGAAAACATAGGGATTGTTCAAGTTGGGCCAAGCTTGACAATTACCTGGAGCTCTATGATAAATTAATATTAATTCAAATGATCACAAGAAGAAACTACAAAAGAATCATGCTTGCTATGTTATGGAAACCTAGTGTTGTGGTGTGTGTGTCTGTGTGCCTCTTTGATTCCATGTGTGTGCTAACTCCTTTACCACTTATATATGGATTATGTCTTATGCTATACTTGTTGTTTTTGGTATCTTTTATTTCTTTGGATGCAGGTTACCAAATAAGTTGGAGGTTTATGTGTATCAATGTTTTAAACATTGAATAAAGCATTAGGTGCTGTTTGGGTTCTTCACTGAGTACCTATGTACTCATGCCCTCTTTTTCCCATTTCAGGTAAAGAAGTGGACAAAGGGCTCAGGAACCTCTATAGGAGGTCTATGTACAGAAAGGTAAAACTCTTAATTATGACTTATGAAAAAGGAAGCATGGAAAGGTTCATTAATCTAGACTAATGATTGTGTTTCTGTGTTATGTAGGCCTTGATGGCCGTGTGGGTATTGCTGTTGCTAGATCAATCTTAGAATAGGCAAGAACTAGGGGGTCATGAGTAATCTATTGCCTAAATATGAAGTTAAAGTGAAAGTAGAAGTCTTAGTGGTTCTGGAGATTATATGAACAGAAAGGAGTGTACTATGCATAATACCTTTTAAAACATCAAATTTTGGTGTTTTAGGCCATGTAGTCCTTGAAATTTTGGCTTGTATATAGCTATATATGTAAAACAATAAAACTAGGCTAGAATAAATATTTTCCTTTACATATTTTTGGGCCTAGGTGGGCCATAGGGCACTAAGAAAAAGAAATATGCATGTTTTGAATCCTATGATGTATGCATGTATGTATAAGCATGGTTAACTCTGATGAAACTCTAAAACATGTAAGGACCCATTACTACTGTTGGGTTTCGGGAGCCAAACAGCACAGCAAAATTTAATTGAAACCCTCCAGGATCTAAGTGAAACGGGGTAAACAGGGTGTTTAAAAATTTTCATTCTTAATTTTCGGTTGAGATCTCACTCAACTGTAGAGTCGAATCACAAAACTTGAACAGTTGACGTGTTTAGGCTCTCTATGGTATCCACACGAGCCTCTCAGGATCACCACGCTTCAACCATGTCCCAGCAGATGCGTTTCTCTTATGATCGCAATGCTAGCTTGCGTCCTCCAAGGAATTGCAAGAGAAGAGTGCGGCTGTCCTTTTGGGAGGCTAGGGCAAGGAGACCTACAAATTTTTCACTAAAAGTTGTATTTCTAGTGAGACTCAACTTCCAGGCTTAATGGGTTTCAAAGCCCTAATCCAATTAGGCTTTAATTTTGGGCTTAATAATGGCTCAACTATTGGGCTTATTATTAATACAGAATTATTGTGAAACCAAAACCCAAATCATTAGCTCATGCACTCTAATTATCCAAATAGCTCTATGTGTGCGACCCAATAGGCTCTTACCACGTTGGCAATGATCATAAATCACATTTATGATCATAAGCAATGTGCGGTGTCTAGCAACACATCATTGTTACCCAAGTGACAAGATTGACGATGATTCGACTAAACCTTTATGATCATCACCGATATATGCCATTGTCCCTTTGTCCAAGATATCAAGACTAAGCACGAGACTTGAAATGCGTCACTCTTGTATAGCTTAATCTTTGGTTTATTGATTACCGAATAAACCAACTTAAACTGATGACATTGATATCGTATTTCAACTCATCCGAGCATGACCATGCATTTTTCTAAGTCTTACTCTATCAAGGGGCCTGAAGATATCATTCCCGTTACATAGGAGGGACAAATCCCATCTTGATCATACAAATCCCTCCGCATGATATGTGACATACCCAATGACCTCCTTCAAGTTCACTCAGTTGCGAGCAACAAAGGTAAGTATCAAAGTATGTGACTCACATGTAGGGAACCTTGATGATCTTAGGTCGAAGGACTACATATACCATGATCATTATGAGAATCACTTATGACACTCATATAACAATCCATGTACTATTCTCATGGTGGGTCGGTCCAGTACACAAGTTCTCCAATTTGTACCCATATGTAGACTACGTATCTCATATTAGTCTCTACATATGCTAGTCGTTATGTATTATTGCAATCTGCTCCACAATAATACTAGACCAGGGACGTTTGAGAATATCATTATTCTAGGGTTGCAATTATGTTTGTTACGTTACGCAGAAACAAAACAACAAACCATAATTGCTGGATTAATGCCATAATTGCTGGATTAATGCCTTAATAAAATATCATGACTCAATGTGCAAAAAAAATACAATCATCTCATGATTGGCGTTTGGGCACAATACTAACAATCTCCCACTTGCACTAAAAGCCAATCATCCATGTATCTAATACCGATAGACCTAGAATGGCTATCATGCTTCTGCTGCATAAGGGGCTTTGTCAGTTAGCCTATGCGATTGCTCCATTGTTGTCACAATAGAGCTCTATCGGGTCGGCAATGCGTGGAACCACTCCAAGTTCAGTGATGAACTTCTTGATGCAAACTACCTCCTTCGCAGCGTCAAAGGCGGCAATGTACTCAAATTCTGTTGTAGAGTTAGCTACTATCTCTTGCTTTGAACTCTTCCAACTCACAGCACCACCACCAATACAAAACACATAACCAGATTGCGATCTAAAATCATCCTTATCAGATTGGAAGCTTGCATCGGTGTAACCCCTTACAACGAGCTCATCTTCACCTCCAAAGACCAAGACTGCATCCTTAGTCCTTCGTAAGTACGTAAGGATGTTCTTAACAGCCGTCCACTGACTCTCACCCGGGTTCGATTGGTACCTACTCGTCATGCTCAAAGCATATGAGACATTGCGACGAGTACATATCATGACATACATGATAGATCCAATTGCTGAGGCATATGGAATCTTACTCATGCGCTCTCTCTCCTTGGTTGTACTCGGACACTAAGATCTAGAAAGAGTTATACCATGTGACATGGGCAAGAATCCTTTCTTGGAATTTTGCATGCTAAACCTCTTTAGCACTTTGTCAATATATGTACTTTGACTTAGGCCAAGAAGCTTTCTAGACCTATCTCTATAGATCCTTATGCCTAACACATAGGCTGCTTCACCCAAGTCCTTCATAGAGAAACACTTCCCTAGCCAAGTCTTCATAGACTCTAGCTCAGGAATGTCATTCCCGATGAGTAGTATGTCATCTACATACAACACCAAGAAGACAATAGCGCTCCCACTAACCTTCTTGTAGACACAAGGTTCATCTTCATTTTTGATAAAACCAAACTCTTTGATTGCTTCATCAAAATGAAGATTCTAACTTCGAGAAGCTTGCTTCAGTCCATAAATGGACCTTTGCAACTTGCACACTTTATTGGCATTCTCAGGAGTGACAAAACCCTCAGGTTGTGTCATATACACATCCTCAAATAGCTTTCCATTTAGGAATGCAGTTTTGACATCCATTTGCCATATCTCATAATCATAGTGTGCAGCAATAGCAAAAAAAATTCGGATGGATTTAAGCATAGCAACTGGTGAAAAGTTTCATCATAGTCAATACCATGAATTTTCTTGAAACCTTTTGCAGCCAATCGTCCCTTAAAGGTAATCACATTACCATCCATGTCAGTTTTCTTCTTGAAAACCCATTTGCACCCTATGGGTTTTACCCCTTCACGTGGGTCAACCAAAGTCCATACTTGGTTTTCATACATGGATTCCATCTCGGATTTCATGGCCACTAGCCACTTCTCAGAGTCAGGCCCCGACATAGCTTGTTAATAGGCCTGATCCATGAGCATCACATCACCAGTGTGAGTCATGAGAAATCCATATCTTTCAGGCTCACGCCGAATCCTACCAGACCAACGTGGTCTCTGTGCTACAGGAACAGACTCCTGTACCACGACATCTTGTGGTATCTGTTCAGGTTCCATTTCAGGTTCGATGTCTCCTTGTTATTCTTGAATTTCTTCAAGTTCTACTTTCCTCCCACTAGTTCCTTTAGAGATAAACTCTTTCTCTAAAAAGACACCAGTTCGAGCAACAAACACTTTTTTCTCAGAAGAATTGTAGAAATATTAGCCCTTTGTTTGTTTGGGATACCCAACAAAAAGGCATTTTTGAGATTTGGGCCCCCTAGTTTGTCAGAGGATTGACGTTTCACATAAGCATCACAGCCCCAAATCTTCATAAAAGATAAATTGGGACGCCTCCCACTCCATATCTCATATGGTGTCTTTTGAACTGATTTAGATGGAACTTGGTTTAGTGTAAAAGCGGCTGTCTCTAGAGCGTGTCCCCAAAAGGAGTTTGGAAGGTCAGCGTGACTCATCATAGAGCGAACCATGTCTAACAGAGTTCGATTTCTCCTTTCAGATACACCATTCCATTGAGGTGTACCTGGTGGAGTAAGTTGTGATACTTTACCACACTCCTTCAGATAGTCAAGGAATTCTCGATCCAAGTACTCTCCACCTTGATCTGATCGAAGCACTTTGATACTCTTCCTGAGTTGATTCTCTACTTCATTCTTGAATTTTTTGAACTTTTGAAAGGATTCTGACTTGTGTCTCATAAGATACACATAGCCATATCTGCTAAAGTCATCAGTGAAAGTAATTAAGTATTAGAAACCTCCTCTAGCTTGTGTAGACATAGGGCCACATACATCACTATGTATGAGTCCTAGTAAGTTATTAGCCCTTTCACTTTGTCCTGTGAATGAAGCTTTGATCATCTTGCCCAACAAACATGACTCACATGTCTCATATGATTCAAAATCAAATGAGCCCAAGAGTCCATCCTTTTGGAGCTTGGATATGCGGGTCTCATTTATACGGCCCAAGCGACAATGCTAGAGATAGGTCAGGTTCAAATCATTTAATCTAACCTTCTTGGTATTCACTTTATAGATTGGATCTTTGAGGTCTAGAACATACAACCCATTACTAAGTTGAGCACTACCATAAAAGATTTCATTCAAATAAATAGAACAACATTTGTCCTTTATTATAAATGAAAAACCTTTCTTGTCCAAACAAGAAACAGAAATCAAATTTCTACTAATAGTAGGCATAAAGTAGCAGTTGTCTAATTCTAAAACTAATCCACTAGGTAAAGTGAGAACATAAGTCCCTACGGCTAAGGCAGCAACCCTTGCTCCATTTCCAACACGTAGGTCCACTTCACCTCGGGCCAATCTTCTACTTCTACTTAGATCCTGCACATTTGCACAAATGTGAGATCCACATCTAGTATCCAATACCCAAGATGAGGAAGTAGAAAAGTTAGCCTCTATAACAAAAATACCTAAAGTAGAAGTATTACTTCCCTTTTCCTTAGCAAGTTCTTCAAGATAGAGCTTGCAGTTGTGCTTCCAGTGTCCAGGTTGCTTACAATGGAAGCACTCCCCTTCTTTAGCCACACCACCGTTTGGTTTCAGTGTAGTTGAAGAAGAATTAGCATTGAACTTTCCATTAGCTCTATCCTTCTTCTTGTTGGCTTTTCCCTTTCCTTTGCCATTTTGAACAACCAAAATAGGCTTAGCCTTCTAAAGGTTTTGCTCAGCAATTCTCAACATGTTGAGCATTCAGGAAGGGATTTGTCAAGGTCGTTCATGTTATAGTTCATAATGAACTGACTGTAGCTTTCAGGCAACGATTGCAGGACTACATCAATAGCCAACTCTTTCTGAAGAGCAAATCCCAAACTCTCAAGATTCTCAAAGTACCCAATCATCTTGAGCACATGAGGACCCACGGGACTTCCCTCAGACATCTTGCACTGAAACAATGCCTTAGAGGTCTCAAACCTCTCATGCCTAGCTTGCTCTTAGAAAAGCATTTTGAGATGTTCAATCATATCGAACGCCCCCATGTTCTCATGTTGCTTCTGAAGCTCAGATTCCATGGTAATAAGCATGAGTCATGCAACATCCAAAGCATCATTAGAATGCCTTTTATGAGCATCCCTTTCAACTGTTAGAGCAGTGGCAGCAGGCTCATTTAGAATGGGCTGCTTTAGGACATAAGTCTTTCTCTCTTGCTTGACAACTATCCTCAAGTTTTGGTACCATTTGAGAAAGTTGGTCCCATTCAGTTTTTCCTGCTCAAGGATGGATCGCAACGAAAGTGTCGATGTGTTTTGTGCCATGGTTATCTACAACAGTAAATATGCAGTGTAAGAGCCATGTATTTTAATTCATTTAATAAGGATTTTTATTAAACGATACTCCCACTATTTTCCTCAAAATAATAACCCTCGATATTTTTTCAGAACACCTCGGCGCTAAGGTATTCTAGCGGGCCAAGATCCATATTTGACCACAACCTGAGTCAGCTTTGGCTTTTTTCTCAAGTTACAGCTATTTAGGTAGACAACTTCTTGCCAATTGCATCTTATGCAACTTTTGGATAGTTGGGTGAACAATACTTGTCCAATCTCATCTCATGAACTTAAGCCCAACTCTATGCCTCTAAGTCCCTAATCCTATTAGGATGACTCAATTAAGTCAGACCCAAAGTTAGCAATTTGGATATCATTATTATCCCATCGTGCCTTACAAAGATGAACATAGGTGCTTTGCTTTGGCAAACCCACCTAATGTTGATCAAAGTCTTGACGAGTGCCAACATTTAGAAGGCATCACATTTAATGACTTAATATTTGTTTGAAGGATTTTTCTTTTGATCTTACCAATTTGTTATCTTCGGTTTTCTTATACATGCATCACATACAAATATAAAACATGCATCTCATGCTTACAAGAAAGTAAACGTGACATGGTTATAGCCCAAATTATGCGATATTCTCAAGCCAATGAGAATATCATAAAAGCCTAAGAAAAGAAAAGGGTCTTCACAAGCTCCTTATCTTCCTTTGTTGGTTGCCCCTTTTGTTGTCACCTCTTTGGACATACCACCTTGGTGAAGATTTCAGGATCTTATGATAACATACTTTTATGTTATCTACTCATGTATATGCCACATGCATATTTGTTCATTTGAATTCAACATGGATATAGGCATGCATAACATGTTATATAACATATCAAGATCACATACATGTTGTGTTAAATAAATCCTAGCACGCTACTAAGAACATACATAAGAAAAGAAACCTAACATGCTACTAAATCAAGAAAAGATGTGCACCTTTCTTCATGGTTATCTTTGGCGAAAACTTGAGGGAGAACTTGATCTTAGAGGAGCACCTTGAAGCTTGAAATAGAGATGAACAATCTCTATGTAAATCCACCCAAAATGCTCTCAAAAAAGTGTTTAATATTTCAGCCTCTAAAGGAAATAGGAGGAGAATAATTTTCTCTCAAGAAAATGGAGCAAATGGAGTGCCAAATTCGTGCTTAAAATGGCCAGCCACTAAAGGCTATTTATAGATGACCAAAAGGCACACCTTTACACCAAGAAAGGTGTCTTTTAAGCCAAAGAACACTTCCTTTGGCTAAGGGTCATGTATGGTGGCGAAAATACATGTCTTTTAGCCAAGGAACACTTCCTTTGGCCTATAACCACCCCACAACTACCTTATGGGCGAATATACATGTCTCTTGTGGTCAAAAGATATCATTCTTGGTGCAATAACCACCCCAACCACCTCATGGGTGAATATACATGTCTATTCACTCAAGGAACACTTCCTTTGGATGAAAGGACATGTTCTTTTAGCCAATAGTCATCTCTTTTAATGAAGAGACATACCTTTACATAAAAGATGTGTCTCTTGGTGGTTTTGAGCTAAAAGCAAGGTGAGCTGGCACACAGCTAGCTCACTATGCTACTTATGCACCATTGATGTCACACCTCACACAAGCCCTGGCCTGTAAGTCCCCAACCTGACTCACAAGCCCAAACTAAAAACTGGGTAACTAGCTCTCGGCCTAACCCAAAGGAACTAACTTTAAGTCTTATTTTCTTAAGGTAATGGGCCTGGGAGGTGGCCCAGGTGGCTTTCAAACCAAACTAGTAATTACCTGCAGCGTAAGCAAGGCCCAAACCACTTTCTTGCATAACAAGCAAGGCAACAAATAATGCAACTTCCAGTGCATACTTGGTGTGCAATCAAGTGTGCTACCTACATGGCAACCAAGAAGCCCACAATGTTGGTTTAAGTTTGGAAAACCACAAGGAGTAATGCATGTAGCTCTCGGCCATCAAACATACATACAAAGGTGCACCATAAAACTTGCAAGGTCATGCCATTAACAACACTCAAAAGTGCCAAGCCTTGGCCCATAATGCTTATAACACATATCCATACATATAATCATCCATACTCCCATACATAACTTGGCATACAAGGTTCTCAAAATAACATCACCATCTAGGTATCCAAGACTACAATATACACAACCAAAAGTGTAGTCTACCTAGCAAATAACATGGCTAATAATGCCAAGCACCCATAAGTTGTTCATGCCAAGTTATATACAGACCGAGACCAAACTCCTAGTGCTCAAACATCACCTTAAGGATCCCATACAAAAGCACACACTGCAACACCAAGCCCACGGCCATGTTCATGGTCATAAAGGTGAAAAGCAAAACCAGAGCTAAAGTCCAGATATCCATGCTCCCCTAGACAGTTCCCACTCTACAGCCTGCAAGCTTAAACCATAAGTCTCGGCCAACTCACAATAAGACTTGCAAGTAATTCTAAAGTGTCAAGCCAAGCACACATTGGCACATACCTTAGTAACAAAGCAAATAACACTAAGTGCACACACAAGGCAGCTTAGCACTACTCAGGCTGAATATCCTTGCCTGAAAAAAAATGGAGAATGGGCAGTGAGTTTAACTCAGTAGGATTCACTTCATTATACCCAACTCTTAAAGAGTTTATTTAGTTAAGCCGAGTGAACACTCAAGGCTTAACCTCCAATTAATTAGCTCAACCTGCAAAACAAACACAAAGACAAGAAAAGCAAGTATAACCATATACAAATAACAATAATGGGGTTTAGCATGCACAAGAAATCACCAAAGCACACAAGTACTCACACACACTTCACATTGTTGCTCTCGGCCATATAAGCCATACATGTACCCGTGTGCAATCCTTGCACATAATCTTACCAATAACATTCCATATGGAGCTCCCAAAATGCCAAGCAAATAGGCCACATTCACTTGCATTTTTAGTACATGTACCATAGTCAATTAGCTAATCAACATTGCAACCAAATATAACCAATAAGCCCATCAAGTAACTAAGATCACATGGCAAATTTTAACCATCACTTAGCCACCTTAACACTTGAACCATGGCATATATTACCAAGCGAACTCAAGTGTAGTGAACCCTACCTCAAGCTCTCGGTCTCCAATAAAACTTCAAGTGTCCAAGTGCCTTTCAACCTCAATGCCTACCATAATAAGGCATAATCATTAACAACATAACCCATGGATCAAATACCATGATTTCAATGAAAGACACTATCACCCAACACTTTGAAGCTCTCGGCCATATAAGCCAAAATACTTAAACATAAGCTGCCCATTAATCTCACATACCATGAGCCATTATAATCTCCAATAAACAACAACCATGGCATTAATGCCAAGTAACCAAGTGAAATATACCATTTCACTCCAATTCAAGCTTTCGGCCAAAGCACACATTTTTATCTCATGGTACTACTCAACATTCCATTACACCAAATGAGTAGTCAAACAACTAATAAGCTTACTCATGGCACAATTACCATGTAACTAAGCAAAATACATGTAAACACCATTTCCACCCTTTCGGCCATAGTGCCCATTTCACATATACATGTTCTTCATTCAATCCAATGCCACACACATCTACCAATGCATCATTAAGCATGGTTCATGGCGTTAATGCCATGTAAACAAAGGTTGAACATGGGTTACCTCAAAATATACTTTCGGCCAAAGCACTAACTTGCGCAATCTTGGTGTTCTTCGCCCAAACAACCTATCACAAGGTTAAATGATCATCAACAAGCATCACACATGGATTAATTTCCATGAATTCCAAGAAGAACACCAAGAACACATGTTCATCATATTCGGCCATAACTAGGTTTTCCACCAAATAATTCAATTGCTTTAATCTCCAAGCTTAGCAACGTATGAGCATTCAAAATCCTTGTTCATGGAAAGAAATACCATGGATTCAAGGAAATACCAAGGTTACCTCAAGAACCCTAGCTCAAATGGTTCGGCCCTTCACCATTTCTTCATAAACAAAGCTTGATTCCAAGTGAGCTTATGCCGAGACAAGCCTTCCTAGCTTGAATTCTTCAAATGGCTTCAAGGTTCTTGAAATCAAGACAAGATTGTGAAGGAGCTCTCTCAAGAATGCTCTCGGTTTAGCAAAGGCAAGGAAGCCCGAAATGAAGCAAATGGACTTAGGCTAGTTTCGGCCGAAAGTCATTGGCTTTAGTTAGCCAAAATGCCAATTTCACTTCCATTTCTTTGCATGGCGCAATATAGCCCTTAAGTCCACTTATGCACAAGGCCGCCACTCAAACTTGTGTCTAAATGGGCACTTAAGTCCACACATGGCTCAAAGTGCCAAGCAAATAAACAACACAAGTACCAAGGCGTCATAAGCACCCATGCATGACCGGCCATGTAACTAACATAAAGACTAGTTAGTTTAACTAGTAACTAGTGAATAGTACACTAGTGGTAGACAAGATTTTGACTAGTAATCATTGTTGTCCCCCACAAATGGTCTAGTCTTGCACTAGCCATTATAGAACTTTGCATGGCCAACAATGCCATCTTTAAACTTGTGGTTTCACTTATACCACTTAACTTAGTGCACAGTTTGGTCCCCTTTCTCAGTTTTCTGTCAGCTTTCCCATAGTACGTTTTCCATGTGCAACTAAGTCCTGATAGTTTCCAGTTTTGCACATAAGTCATTGTGCCAGTCTCCATGGCTCTTCTTTCTTCCCTTTCTGTTTTCTCTCATTTTCCTTGGTTCTCCTTGGCCTAAGCCAAGCACATAGGAGGTGCCTAACAATTTCCTCCCTCCTTAAGGAATTTGGTCCTCCAAATTCTTCACCAAATTAAGGTACAGCTGAGGATACTTGGAGGCAATTTCCTGTTCCACTTCCCAGGTTGCCTCTTCGGGAGTATGATTGCTCCACTGCACCTTAATCATAGAAATCCACCTACTCCTCAACTTCCTGGTATCTCTGGCCAGGAACTGGATTGGCACTTCTTCATAAGTAAGATTAGGTGCCACAATCACAGTTGCAGGTGTTTCTATTTGCTTGTAACTTGGAACATACCTTTTGAGCAAGCTCACATGAAATACATTATGTACATTTCCAAGTTCTGGAGGCAAGTCCAGCTGATAAGCCACATTCCCCACTCTGGCTAGTATTTGGTATGGTCCCACATACCTAGGTGCCAGTTTCCCTTTCTTTCCAAACCTGATTACTCTCTTCATTGGAGAAACTTTGAGCCACACCCAATCTCCTTCCTGGAACTCCAGGTCCCTTCTCCTTTTCAGGTTTGCATAGGCTTGCTGCCTATCATTTGCAGTTTTGATCCTAGCCTGGATCAACCTAATTTTCTTAGTGGTTTCCTTAATAATGTCTGGCCCCAATTCCAACTTATCTTCTGGCTGATGCCAGCAATGAGGAGTAACACATCTCCTGCCATATAAGGCCTCATAAGGAGCCATTCCTATCACTGAATGATAGCCATTATTATAAGAAAACTCTACCAGTGGGAGATGTACATCCCACTCACCCTGGAAGTCAATTACACAACACCTCAACATATCTTCCAGAGTTTGTATAGTCCTCTCTGTCTGTCCGTCAGTCTGAGGATGGTAAGCGGAACTAAACTTAAGTTTAGTACCCAGTGCCAGGTGCAGGGATTTCCAGAACCTAGAGACAAATCTAGGATCCCTATCTGACACTATATCATCTGGTATCCCATGTAATCTTACTATTTCTCTTATATAGAGCTGTGCCAACTTATCCAAAGAATCAGTAAGATTCATAGGAAGAAAATGGGCTGCCTTGGTCAGTCTATCAACAATGACCCAAATGGCATTATGTTTTCTTCTGGTTAGTGGCATACCCACTACAAAATCCATAGAGATGGATCCCCATTTTCTCTCAGGTATGGGTAAGCTCTGCAGCTTTCCCCCTGGCTTTTGATGCTCCACTTTCACTTGTTGGCAGGTTTCACAACTAGCCACAAGTGTGTTTATATCCTTCCTCAAATATGGCCACCAAAAATGTACTCTGAGTGCATGATACATTTTTGTGGCTCCTGGGTGCATACCCAGCTTACTAGAGTGAGCCTCCTCCAGTATTTGAACTCTTAGGTTGCCCTTTTCAGGCACATACAACCTATTGTGGAAATATAACATTCCCTGCTTGAAGGAAAAACCCTGGAATAGTTCTCCCTTACTTTTTCCAGAAATCAACTCTAGCTCTTCATCACCAGCTTGAGCTTCCTTAATAAGCTCTTTCCATTCTGGTGTAATAGTGAGTACTTTTAGCTGCTCACTTTCTTCAGCTAACCATTGGTTTGCTAGCTGAGTAACACTCAGGTTTTCGGCCTTATGCTCAGTCTCACCTCCTTTGAGTATCCCAGTATAGTTTCTACTTAAGGCATCTGCCACCACATTGGCCTTCCCAGCTGTGTATTCAATTACACAGTCAAAATCTTTTATGTATTCCAACCACCTTCTTTGTCTCATATTCAGGTCCTTCTGAGTGAATAGGTACTTGAGACTTTTGTGGTCTGTAAACACTTGGAATTTATTACCAAGAAGATAGTGTCTCCACTGCTTAAGGGCAAAGACCACTGCTGCTAGTTCCAGGTCATGCACTGGATATTTCTTTTCATGTGGTCTCAACTGTCTGGACCCAAAAGCAATGGCTTGCTTTTCTTGCATTAAAACACAACCTAGTCCTACATGAGAGGCATCTGTAAATACCTCATACTCCTTTTCAGGATCAGGCAGGACTAGTACAGGAGCTGTTGTCAGCCTCCTTTTAAGCTCTTGAAAACTTTCCTCACATTGAGGTTCCCAGACAAACTTCTGGTTCTTTCTGGTTAACTGAGTCATAGGAGCTGCTAAGACAGAGAACTTTGGCACAAATCTCCTGTAGTAGCCAGCTAACCCCAGGAAGCTTCTAACTTCCCTTACACACTGAGGCTGCTTCCAATCAAGGATTGATCTCACCTTTTCAGGATCTACAGCCAATCCTTGATCATTTATTATATGACCCAGAAATCCAATCTCCTTTGTCCAAAATTTACATTTGCTTAGCTTTCCATACAGCTGATGTTCTTGGAGTAATCCAAGCACTACTTTAAGGTGTTCCTTATGAGTTTCCTCATCCTTGGAATATACCAAGATATCATCAATGAACACCACCACAAAGTGGTCCAGGTGTGCCCTGAACACTCTCTGCATCAAATCCATAAAGAATGCAGGTGCATTAGTGAGCCCAAATGGCATCACTGTATATTCAAAATGACCATACCTAGTCCTGAAAGCAGTCTTAGGTATGTCCTCCTCCTTTACTCTTAGCTGGAAATATCCAGACCTTAGATCAATTTTGGAGAACACTCTTGCTCCTTTTAATTGATCAAACAAATCCTCTATTCTTGGCAGAGGATACTTATTCTTTATGGTCAATGCATTCAGCTTTCTGTAGTCAATGCAGAGTCTGAGGGTTCCATCCTTTTTCTTCACAAATAATACTGGTGCTCCCCAAGGGGATACACTGGGTCTAATGAACCCTTTCTCCAGCAGTTCATCTAACTGCTTCCTGAGTTCCACCATCTCAGGCACTGCCATTCTGTATGGAGCTGTAGACACTGGTGCTGCTCCTGGCACCAGCCTAATTTCAAACTCCACCTCCCTCAAGGGTGGTAAACCAGGCAAGTCTGTAGGAAAGACTCCTGGGAAGTCCTGAACCACAGGTATCTCCCTGAGTTCATCAGATGTTTCCTGGTTATTCAGTACCAGGCAATCTTGCTCACTTTCTGGAGTTATCATCTCCAGCACTTTTATATGGCAGTCTATAGCCAAATCTAAGGGCTTCTCCAAATCAAACTCTGTTCCACCAGGCAATATCAACCTTCTGGCCTGACAATCAATAATGACTCGATTCTCTTCTAACCAATTCATACCCAAAATCACATCATAGTCATGTGTCTCCAACACTATGAGGTTAGTCCTCAATTTCAGCTTGCCTATCTGTATTTCACAGTTTTCTACCATGTAGTAGGCAAACAAAATTTCATTGCCAGCTGTTCTTACCAAGTACATGTTGTCCATATACTTTACCTCTAAATTCATGGCTGTCACCAAGCTGGTAGCTATTATGGATAATGAAGCCCCAGTATCAAATAAAACAGATACTAATTGACCATTGAGATAAAGTTTACCTTTCAAAGCCTTCCTTCTAGTCCTTTGCTGACTAGTCTCCCTGTCAACTTCCTCGGTCTCAGGTGGTTCCTGTCCTCTCCTGGCAAGTTCCAGCTGAAACACCCTCCCTGGAAATGTACCAGGCCTTCTTTGCTCCTGAGGAGCTCTGGTTGCTGGCCTCCCACCTTGGGCTGGCCCCTGAGTCCTCAGTTGGGGCATAGGCAACTGTCCCCTAGGTCCTCTGGGATTAAAAGTTCCCAGCATTTTCTTACTGCCTTCACCCCTTTTTGGGCAATCCCTCACCCAGTGGTCTGGGGCACCACATCCATGACACCCTGTGGAAGCCTTAAAGCATGGCTTATTGCCATGAAACTTCCCACAAGTGTTACACTGAGGACCATATGGTTGTGACTGTGGTCCTCTATCCTTTCTGTTCTCCTTTCTGTTTCCTCCTGCTTCCCTCTCCTCTCTCGGCCTTTTTGACATCTGGCCCTTCTTTGTTCCACTACTACTACCTGGCCCACTCCTCAATTGCTCCTGAGACTCCTGCTCCAGAGCCAGTGCACTCTGCACCACTGTATAATAGTCTCTGGCTCCAATGGCTCTGAGAATTTGTCTCAGCTCAGGTCTTAAACCCCTGATGAACCTTTTGGTCCTTAGCTCTTCCTGTCCTTCATACTGAGGGGCATACCTGATCAAGCTGTTGAACTTCTGCTCATACTCCAGCACACTGAGGTTCCCCTGGTCCAGTTGATCAAATTCAACCTGTTTCTGGTCTCTCTGTGCTTCACTCACATACTGCTGCCGAAACACTCTGAGAAAATCAGGCCACCTCATGGACCTCCTCCTATCTGGATGCCTCCTCAGGTTCCTCTCCTGGTAACTCCTCTGTACTGCTCTCCACCAGAGTTCTGCATTCCCCTCTAGCCTAAAAGTGGCTAGCAATACTCTCTGGGTGGAAGTAACCTCCATTCTCTCCAATATCTTCTCTAGCTGATATAGCCAGAACTCAGCCTCCTCTGGGTCACAGCCCCCTCTGAAAACTGGAGGTTTCAGTGCCAGAAACCCCTCCAACTGGCCCTCCTTCAGTCCTCCACTGCTATGCTTTCTCTTCCCCTCTTCTCTGCTACTAGATTTACCTCTGGATGACCTGCTTGTCCTGCTCCTGAGTGTGGTCTCCTCAACAGAGGGTTCAGTCCCTCTGGAGTATATATATGCATCCCTTTCCTCAATATCTGGGCTGTCATCCTCCTCTTCCTCCTCAATTCTGGGCTCCTGCCTCACTTCTGACCTCATCCTCCTGGCTCTTGGATGTCTCCTCTCCTCATCCGCCTCTTCTTCCTCTTGATTACCTCCAGCTCGGCTGGACTGATCATAACTCCCTGGCTCTTTGCCAGGCCTCCTTCTCCTTCTCCCACTCCCTTCTGCCTCCACTGGCTCCATTTCTCCCTGATTCTGGGCTTGGCCTCTAGCCAAGGATTGCATTCCCAGCACTAGTTGAGCCACTGTGGCATGTAATGACTCCATCATCACTTCCATCCTTTCTTGTCTATCTCTACTTGGCCCAGGTATTTGGTACCTGGCAGTGGGGTCTTCAGCCCCATTATGACCCATTTCTCCTTCCTGGGTCTCAGGCACATTTTCCTGCAATCCCTCTACATGATGGGCTGCAGTTTCTTCTGCCTGTCTCAGGGAATCCCTGTCCCTGCCTCTAGTTCTCATCCTGCACTTTCAATTGCAGTTATTCACAAATATCCAAAATAACACAAGTCTTATTTGAGTTAGCCCTAAAGGGAACACTGTCTAGGCTTAGCTCTGATTGTACTAAACAAGCAGGCTCTGATACCAAACAAGGCCTGTCACACCTCACACAGGCCCTGGCCTGTAAGTCCCCAACCTGACTCACAAGCCCAAACTAAAAACTGGGTAACTAGCTCTCGGCCTAACCCAAAGGAACTAACTTTAAGTCTTATTTTCTTAAGGTAATGGGCCTGGGAGGTGGCCCAGGTGGCTTTCAAACCAAACTAGTAATTACTTGCAGCGTAAGTAAGGCCCAAACCACTTTCTTGCATAACAAGCAAGGCAACAAATAATGCAACTTCCAGTGCATACTTGGTGTGCAATCAAGTGTGCTACCTACATGGCAACCAAGAAGCCCACAATGTTGGTTTAAGTTTGGAAAACCACAAGGAGTAATGCATGTAGCTCTCGGCCATCAAACATACATACAAAGGTGCACCATAAAACTTGCAAGGTCATGCCATTAACAACACTCAAAAGTGCCAAGCCTTGGCCCATAATGCTTATAACACATATCCATACATATAATCATTCCATACTCCCATACATAACTTGGCATACAAGGTTCTCAAAATAACATCACCATCTAGGTATCCAAGACTACAAATATACACAACCAAAAGTGTAGTCTACCTAGCAAATAACATGGCTAATAATGCCAAGCACCCATAAGTTGTTCATGCCAAGTTATATACAGACCGAGACCAAACTCCTAGTGCTCAAACATCACCTTAAGGATCCCATACAAAAGCACACACTGCAACACCAAGCCCACGGCCATGTTCATGGTCATAAAGGTGAAAAGCAAAACCAGAGCTAAAGTCCAGATATCCATGCTCCCCTAGACAGTTCCCACTCTACAGCCTGCAAGCTTAAACCATAAGTCTCGGCCAACTCACAATAAGACTTGCAAGTAATTCTAAAGTGTCAAGCCAAGCACACATTGGCACATACCTTAGTAACAAAGCAAATAACACTAAGTGCACACACAAGGCAGCTTAGCACTACTCAGGCTGAATATCCTTGCCTGAAAAAAAAAAATGGAGAATGGGCAGTGAGTTTAACTCAGTAGGATTCACTTCATTATACCCAACTCTTAAAGAGTTTATTTAGTTAAGCCGAGTGAACACTCAAGGCTTAACCTCCAATTAATTAGCTCAACCTGCAAAACAAACACAAAGACAAGAAAAGCAAGTATAACCATATACAAATAACCATAATGGGGTTAGCATGCACAAGAAATCACCAAAGCACACAAGTACTCACACACCCTTCACATTGTTGCTCTCGGCCATATAAGCCATACATGTACCCGTGTGCAATCCTTGCACATAATCTTACCAATAACATTCCATATGGAGCTCCCAAAATGCCAAGCAAATAGGCCACATTCACTTGCATTTTTAGTACATGTACCATAGTCAATTAGCTAATCAACATTGCAACCAAATATAACCAATAAGCCCATCAAGTAACTAAGATCACATGGCAAATTTTAACCATCACTTAGCCACCTTAACACTTGAACCATGGCATATATTACCAAGCGAACTCAAGTGTAGTGAACCCTACCTCAAGCTCTCGGTCTCCAATAAAACTTCAAGTGTCCAAGTGCCTTTCAACCTCAATGCCTACCATAATAAGGCATAATCATTAACAACATAACCCATGGATCAAATACCATGATTTCAATGAAAGACACTATCACCCAACACTTTGAAGCTCTCGGCCATATAAGCCAAAATACTTAAACATAAGCTGCCCATTAATCTCACATACCATGAGCCATTATAATCTCCAATAAACAACAACCATGGCATTAATGCCAAGTAACCAAGTGAAATATACCATTTCACTCCAATTCAAGCTTTCGGCCAAAGCACACATTTTTATCTCATGGTACTACTCAACATTCCATTACACCAAATGAGTAGTCAAACAACTAATAAGCTTACTCATGGCACAATTACCATGTAACTAAGCAAAATACATGTAAACACCATTTCCACCCTTTCGGCCATAGTGCCCATTTCACATATACATGTTCTTCATTCAATCCAATGCCACACACATCTACCAATGCATCATTAAGCATGGTTCATGGCGTTAATGCCATGTAAACAAAGGTTGAACATGGGTTACCTCAAAATACACTTTCGGCCAAAGCACTAACTTGCGCAATCTTGGTGTTCTTCGCCCAAACAACCTATCACAAGGTTAAATGATCATCAACAAGCATCACACATGGATTAATTTCCATGAATTCCAAGAAGAACACCAAGAACACATGTTCATCATATTCGGCCATAACTAGGTTTTCCACCAAATAATTCAATTGCTTTAATCTCCAAGCTTAGCAACGTATGAGCATTCAAAATCCTTGTTCATGGAAATAAATACCATGGATTCAAGGAAATACCAAGGTTACCTCAAGAACCCTAGCTCAAATGGCTCGGCCCTTCACCATTTCTTCATAAACAAAGCTTGATTCCAAGTGAGCTTATGCCGAGACAAGCCTTCCTAGCTTGAATTCTTCAAATGGCTTCAAGGTTCTTGAAATCAAGACAAGATTGTGAAGGAGCTCTCTCAAGAATGCTCTCGGTTTAGCAAAGGCAAGGAAGCCCGAAATGAAGCAAATGGACTTAGGCTAGTTTCGGCCGAAAGTCATTGGCTTTAGTTAGCCAAAATGCCAATTTCACTTCCATTTCTTTGCATGGCGCAATATAGCCCTTAAGTCCACTTATGCACAAGGCCGCCACTCAAACTTGTGTCTAAATGGGCACTTAAGTCCACACATGGCTCAAAGTGCCAAGCAAATAAACAACACAAGTACCAAGGCGTCATAAGCACCCATGCATGACCGGCCATGTAACTAACATAAAGACTAGTTAGTTTAACTAGTAACTAGTGAATAGTACACTAGTGGTAGACAAGATTTTGACTAGTAATCATTGTTGTCCCCTACAAATGGTCTAGTCTTGCACTAGCCATTATAGAACTTTGCATGGCCAACAATGCCATCTTTAAACTTGTGGTTTCACTTATACCACTTAACTTAGTGCACAGTTTGGTCCCCTTTCTTAGTTTTCTGTCAGCTTTCCCATAGTACGTTTTCCATGTGCAACTAAGTCCTGATAGTTTCCAGTTTTGCACATAAGTCATTGTGCCAGTCTCCATGGCTCTTCTTTCTTCCCTTTCTGTTTTCTCTCATTTTCCTTGGTTCTCCTTGGCCTAAGCCAAGCACATAGGAGGTGCCTAACAATTGAGCTCCTTTGAGCTCCAACCAAGCACCATGAACTGAGGTCCAGCTCTTAGAGCTGACCTAGAGCTGGAGTTAGCTGCTTTCAGCTGAAGTGAACTGAAGTCCAGCTACACTCAGCTACCAAAGCTGAAGTGAGCTGACTTGAGTTGACTTGATCTAACTTGAGCTAACTTGAGCTGAAGTCCTGCTACTTTGAGCTACTTATAGCTGAAGTGATCTGACTTGAGCTGAAGTCTAGCTACATTCAGCTACCAGAAGCTGAAGTAAGCTGACTTGAGCTGACTTAAGCTGACTTGAGCTAACTTGAGCTGAAGTCCAGCTACTTTGAGCTACTTATAGCTGAAGTGAGCTGACTTGAGCTAAAGGGAGCTACTTCTAGCTGCCTTAGATAGCTATTCAAGCTAGAGTTAGCTCAATGAGCTCAAATCCTATCTTAAAAGGATCTTGGTGCACCAAGAATTCCAACAAACTCCCACTCGCACTAAGATGCTTTTAAACTTCCAGCTCCCACTCAAAACAAAACTCCTTAATCCTTATAGCCGAAATAATCTAGACACTTTTACATATATAGAGTTGTGGGTGCGACCTCAGGCACACACACTAAGTCTCTTCCATTGAGGTTGTTAGACTCTCAATAGAAGATTGTCCTCTCCTCATAGTTTGAACTTCTTCAAACTTTCCTTTGAACACATCAAATTCAAGTGTGTTGCTTAAACACATCAAGCTTGCTTGAACACATCAAGTTATGCCTTTCAGACCCCAGACATATGATACACTTCTTAATCACAATCAGTCTCTTTCTTAGAATTTCAACTCCTTGAAATCCATGATTGTATTAAGCATTGAGTACTCATTTCAATCACTTGTCATTCAATCTAGCATACTACTCACAGTAATATGTGGGCCCAAGATTGAATTTAGTGAACGTGTATCATCTTAATGTCTTTCCTTTTAGCTTCAACTACTTAGGTCAATGAGTTAACATGATTACCCAAAAGGAGGATACTCCAGTCTCATTTCTCTAAGACCTTCGACAACCAATCAAAGTAATCATAATTAACTCAACTTCCTAATAGCAAGCCATAGTCACTAAGAGTCTGATTCGAAGAATCTCACACTAAGCAAGAATAGAGACAACTTGCTTAAATTCTTCTCTGGTCGTATTTCATGGTCATGGAACACTTGGAAACACATCCATTAAAGTTCCATAATACACTTCTAAGGTGTTTTACTCATGTCACTCCCACTTGGAGTGATCTCCATTCCAATTGAGGAGTGTGTCATTTCTCCCTCTTAAAACACCATGAAGTGTACTCCTCTTAACACATAAAAGGAGGACATGTCAATAACCATGAAATTTCTCCATGTAAGCCTTAGCTTACATTTAACATAGGCTAGGATGTATGAATGGTCATACAAACTGAATGCACCAAAGCATTGAATCTTGATTACTCATAATCAAGGCGACCATAAAAGCTAAAGTGTCATGTGTTGGAGCATGACTCCCACTTAAATGTATCATTCACTTAAGTTTCATTTAAGTCTTTAGCCAGTCTCATCCTTAATCTTACACAAAGATCAAGGGCGGATGACTTGTGTGAGAAAGTCATCCTCTGCCTATGTTTGACATGTTCATTTGTTCATTGTGTTTCATAAAATTGAACTGAGTATTTCATAAAATAATCTGTATTATTTCAAAGAAATACATAACATGTGTGACACCAAAGAGGTGAAGTACATCCAACATTTACATTCTTCTAAGACCCATTGCTCTAACATGTCGAGCAAATACAAGTGGTGGCAATGGCTTAGTGAGAGGATCTGCCACCATCAGGTCTGTAGAAATGTACTCACTCCTAACTTCACCCTCTTCAATTGCATCCCGCACAAAGTTATATTTCATGCTAATGTGCTTGGTTTTTCCATGGTATTTGGGGTCCTTGGTATAAGCCATGGCTGCCATACTATCACTGTAGATAGTAATAGGTTTCTCAATAGAAACCCTGGACTCCAAATTCTTAAGGAAATAACCTAGCCAAAGGGCTTCTTGTACAGCTGAGGCACATGAAACAAATTCAGCCTCCATTGTGGACAATGCTGTACAAGTTTGCTTCTTACTACACCAAGTAGTAGCCCCACCATTTAGCATGAAAAGATAACCAGATGTAGACTTGCTGGAGTCTCTATCTCCTCCCCAATCAGCATCAGAATAGCCACGTAAACCAAGGTCTTTACCTTGGTAACAAAGCCAATAATCCTTAGTACCCTTGAGGTACCTTAGGATCCTCTTGACACTCTTCCAATGCTCCAGACCAGGGTTGGAAGAATATCTTGCTAGAAGTCCAACCGCTTGGCTGATGTCTGGCCTTGTACATAACATGGCATACATCAAGCTACCAATGGCACTTAGGTAGGGGACCTGAGCCATCTCTTCCTTCTCCTTTGGAGTCTTAGGACACAAGTCCTCTCCAATCTTGCAACCATATGCAAGAGGTGTACTCATGGGCTTTGCGTTTGTTAAGTTGAACCTTGCAAGAATCTTATCAATATAAGGTTCTTGAGAAAGGGCCAACAACCTTGCCTTTCTATCCCTCAGGATTTTAACCCCTAGGATAAAGGCAGCCTCCCCCATGTCCTTCATGTCAAATGTGGAAGATAACCATCTCTTGATGGTACTTAACAATGCAAGCCCATTACTTGCAATCAGTATATCATCTACATATAGAGTCAATACTGCAAAACTAGACCCAGAAGAGTACAAGTATACACAATGGTCTTCATGCATCATCATAAAGCCATAGCTTGTGATTGCATGGTGAAACTTCAAGTACCACTGTCTTGAAGCTTGCTTAAGACCATAGATAGACTTCTTTAGTCTACATACCTTGTCCTCTTGACCCTTTTGGACAAACCCCTCAGGTTGTCTCATATATATCTCCTCACTCAAATCACCATTGAGAAAGGCGGTCTTTACATCCATCTGATGTAACTCTAGGTCTAGATTTGCCACGATGGCAAGTAATATCCTGATGGAAGTGAATTTTACAACAGGAGAGAAGGTGTCTTTGAAATCAACACCCTCCTTCTGTGTAAAACCCTTGGCCACCAAACGGGCCTTGTATCTTTCGATACTTCCATCAGAGTTCACCTTGATCTTGAGAACCCACTTGTTCCCAATTGCCTTACGGCCTGGAGGAAGATCACTTAGCTCCCAAACCCCATTGAGATGCATTGAATGCAACTCATCCTTCATTGCATTTAGCCACTCTTCCCTCTGTGCACCCTCAAGAGCCTCCTTAATGTTACTTGGCTCATCTATCTCAGATGCAACCAAATTTGCCTCACTATCCAAGATCCACCATTCTTTAGGTGGTCCAAATTTCCTCATTGATCTTCTCAATGTAGGCTGAGATGGAGGCAACTCATGCTCCATCTCTTGAGGCTCAACATTTTGCTCTTGAGTATCCTCAACTCCCTCTTGAACAAAACCTTCCTCTTGGAGGTCTTGCTCATGTTGGTCCACAACAACAGGCATTTCTGGAGCCATTGCTCCATGTGGTTGAGGTACTCCCTCTAGAGTAGGTGCATGTGTCCCAGGTGTCCTTATGACACTTGGTTGATCCTCATCTAGGATCTGGCTTAATGAGGTTAAGTCACCACGCTCACCAACTTTGGGGAACTCATCCTCCACAAAGTTAGCATTCCTTGCATCAAAGATGTTCCCAGTTTTGTGACTTATATCCAAGAACACATAACCCCTAGATTGTTCAGCATAACCAAGGAAGGCACACCTCCTCCCTCTTGGACCCAACTTTCCCAAAGGATGGTCCGTTATGTGAACATAAGCTAAACAACCCCAAGGGCGTAAATAGCTTAGATTAGGAGTTTTCTTCTTCCATAACTCATATGGAGAAGAGTTCACATTCTTGGTGGGTACTCTATTAAGGACATGAACTGCACACAGCAGTGCATCACTCCAATAAGTGATGTCTAAGTTGGCCTTTGCCATCATGGAACGTACCATGTCCATAAGAGTTCTATTCTTCCTCTCAGACACTCCATTCTGTTGGGGTGTCCAAGGAAGAGTGAACTCCCTTTCAATACCCTTCAAGTCACAAAATGCCTTGAATGCATTTGATGTATACTCTCCACCCCTATCTGTCCTCAAGGACTTAACCTTCTTACCTACTTGGTTCTCAACCAAGTGTACATACTTCTCAAAGCATGCCAAGGCCTCTGCCTTGTTTCTTAGTAGGTAGATGTGGGTGAATCAAGTATAATCATCAGTGAAAATGATGAAGTACTTGAATCCATTTCTAGATTCAACCCTCATGGGCCCACATAGGTCAGAGTGAACTAAACTTAGTGCCTCACCTCTCCTAGTTGCTTTGCCAAAAGGCTTTCTTGTGGCTTTTCCCTCTAGGCATGATTGGCAACTTGGAAGGACAACCTTGGTCAAGGAACCTAGCAAGCCACTCTTGGCTAGCTTGTCCATTCTATCTTGACCAATATGACCCAACCTCTCATGCCATCTTATTTCATTTGTGACCTCTGTCACATAGCAACTAGGACTTGCAACAGAATGGTCAGTTGGCTTCAACTCATAAAGCCCATTATTAACTGAGCAAGTGCATACTATCTTATTATCTTTAATAATAGACACATTATTATTAAAGAAATTAAAGCAATAATTGTACTTCAACATACAACTTATAGAAATCAAATTTCTACAAATGTTTGGTACATACAATACATCTATTAGATACAAATATCCAATATCTATAGGAATTCTACATGTTCCTATGCCTTCCACTTCCAGCCTGGCATCATTTCCCACTGAAACGTGCTTAGCTCCTTTTGAGAGCTTCCTGTAGGCCACAAACCAGGACCTGTCCTGGGCTATGTGGTCTGTTGCTCCCGAGTCTACAATCCACAAAGAATTGCACTCAGTTAGTAATGTACATGACACAACATGTACAACACAACATGGAAGTAGAAGGGTATGTATGTACCTTGGGTGGACCCTTGCAATCTTTTGCAAAGTGTCCTTTATGCCCACAGTTGAAGCACTTCAGCTTGCTTATGTCCCGCTTCTTCTTGAACTTTTTCTTGGAAGCAGGACCTTTTCCCTTGCCCTTCCCTGGCCCTCCTTTGCCACCATTCTTCTTCCATCCCTTCTGGATAGAGGATGAGGCAACATATGCCCTAGAATGGTCCTTGAGGGCCATCACCTCAGCCTCAAGGAGGAGGTGACGAGCAATGTCATCAAATGACATTATTTGAGGGTTATGGCGTAAGTTGACCTTCATCAACTGCCATTCCTCATCGGGCAAGGAACGGATTATTGCTTGCACTTGTTGCTCATCAGTGAGCACATGCCCAGCCGTCTTGAGTTGGTGGATTATGCGTGACATTTCGCGCAAGTGAGCACTCATAGAGTGATCAGCACACTTCACATAATTCTCAAACCTGAGAATCATTGAGCATTGTTTCTCTACAGAAACATCTCCATACTTGGCCTTGAATGAGTCCCATATGGCCTTAGCCCCCTCAAGCATGGAGAATTCCACCATAATCTCATCCACCATAGTGGAGAGGAGTGTGACTCTACACATAGAGTTCTTCTTTAGGAATGCCTCATAGGCAGTCCTATCCTGTCCCTCAGCAAGAGGCATGATCTCTTGAGTGAGCACATCAAGAGTATCTTACTCAGTTAAAATGAATTTGACCTTCTGTTGCCAAATTGAATAGTTTTCACCATCCAATTTGAGGTCACGGTTTAATTCAGCAACTATATTCTTACAAGCCATCTACATTGATGCAATTCACATGTTTTAGTTCAATTTACACAACAAGACTCAACAAAGCAACATGTGTATGAAACAACTTCTAACATGCTCATATATGGCAAAAGAGATGCATATAGCATTCAATTAGAAATACACAAACATGCCTTCATTGCTCCATACACATATCCTTCATTAGCCTTATCACAATCATACACATATGTATGATCCTAAATCATGCTCACTACATGCAACATATACATATTCATGACCTAGGCTCTGATACCAATTGAAGATTTCAGGATCTTATGATAACATACTTTTATGTTATCTACTCATGTATATGCCACATGCATATTTGTTCATTTGAATTCAACATGGATATAGGCATGCATAACATGTTATATAACATATCAAGATCACATACATGTTGTGTTAAATAAATCCTAGCATGCTACTAAGAACATACATAAGAAATGAAACCTAACATGCTACTAAACCAAGAAAAGATGTGCACCTTTCTTCTTGGTTATCTTTGGTGAAAACTTGAGGGAGAACTTGATCTTAGAGGAGCACCTTGAAGCTTGAAATAGAGATGAACAATCTCTATGTAAATCCACCCACAATGCTCTCAAAAAAGTGTTTAATATTTTGGCCTCTAAAGGAAATAGGAGGAGAATAATTTTCTCTCAAGAAAATGGAGCAAATGGAGTGCCAAATTCGTGCTTAAAATGGCCAGCCACTAAAGGCTATTTATAGATGACCAAATGGCACACCTTTACACCAAGAAAGGTGTCTTTTAAGCCAAAGAACACTTCCTTTGGCTAAGGGTCATGTATGGTGGCGAAAATACATGTCTTTTAGCCAAGGAACACTTCCTTTGGCCTATAACCACCCCATAACTACCTTATGGGTGAATATACATGTCTCTTGTGGACAAAAGACATCATTCTTGGTGCAATAACCACCCCAACCACCTCATGGGCGAATATACTTGTCTATTCACTCAAGGAACACTTCCTTTGGATGAAAGGACATGTTCGTTTAGCCAATAGTCATATCTTTTAATGAAGAGACATACCTTTACATAAAAGATGTGTCTATTGGTGGTTTTGAGCTAAAAGCAAGGTAAGCTGGCACAAAGCTAGCTCACTATGCTACTTATGCACCATTGAGCTCCTTTGAGCTCCAACCAAGCAGCATGAACTAAGGTCCAGCTCCTAGAGCTGACCTAGAGCTGGAGTTAGCTGCTGTCAGCTGAAGTGGATGGAAGTCCAACTACACTCAGCTACCAAAGTTGAAGTGAGCTGACTTGAGCTGACTTGAGCTAACTTGAGCTAACTTGAGCTGAAGTCCTGCTACTTTGAGCTACTTATAGCTGAAGTGAGCTGACTTGAGCTGAAGTCCAGCTACATTCAGCTACTAGAAGCTGAAGTGAGCTGACTTGAGCTGACTTGAGCTAACTTGAGCTGAAGTCCAACTACTTTGAGCTACTTATAGCTAAAGTGAGCTGACTTGTGCTAAAGGGAGTTACTTCTAGCTGCCTTAGATAGCTATTCAAGCTAGAGTTAGCTTAATGAGCTCAAATCCTTTCTTAAAAGGATCTTGGTGTGCGAAGAATTCCAACACTTGGATGATCCCATAATGTACCATTACATTACTAATAGAAACCTCAAGTTACATTCGAGCCACCAAAAATACCTTACTTTCGGTGCCCGAACAGGCCGAATCCGAACAAAGCTAGGGTTTTTGCAACTATTGCAAGAATCCTAATCCATATAGGTATCTCATACCTATCAATTTTAGGTTAATCTCATTAACCAATTAGTGTCGTTTCTTGATCTATGTCATATGTTCATTATGAATTCCGGTTTCATACATCATGAATCAATCTAATTAATCATGGACGAAAGCAACCGAACACATAACATCATGCGATTCAACATTCAATCCCGATTTAGGGTTTCACCAGTAGATCTGATACCACTGTTGGGTTTTTGGAGCTAAACAGCGCAGCAGAATTTAACCAAAACCCTTTAGGATCCAAGTGAAACGGGGTAAACCGGGTGTTTAAAAATTTTCATAACTAATTTTTGGTTGAGATCTCTCACTCAACTATAAAGTCGAATCACAGAACTTGAATAGTTGATGTGTTCAGGCTCTCTATGGTATCCACACAAGCCTTTCGGCATCACCAAGCTTCCACCACATCCCGGCAGATGCGTTTCTCTTGCGATCGCAGTGCTAGCTTGCGTCCTCTAAGGAATTGCAAGAGAAGAGTGTGGCTATCTTTTCGGGAGGCTAGGGCAAGGAGACCTATGAATTTCTCACTAAAAGTTGTATTTATAGTGAGACTCAACTTCCAGGCCTAATGGGTTTCAAAGCCCTAATCCAATTAGGCTTTAATTTCAGACTTAATAATGGCTCAACTATTGGGCTCATTATTAATACGAAGTTATTGTGAAACCAAAACCCAAATTATTAGCTCATGCACTCTAATGATCCAAATAGCTCTATGTGTGCTACCCAATAGGCTCTTACCACTTTGGTAATGATCATAAATCACATTTATGATCATAAGCAATGAGCGGTGTCTAGCAACACATCATTGCTACCCAAGTGACAAGATTGACGATGATTCGACTAAACCTTTATGATCATCACCGATATATGCCATTGTTCCATTGTCCAAGATATCAAGACTAAGCACGAGACATGGAATGTGTCACTTTCGTATAGCTCAATCTTTGGTTTCTTTATTACCGAGTAGACCAACTTAAACTGATGACGTTGATATCGTATATCAACTCATCTGAGCATGTCTATGCATTTTTCTAAGTCTTACTCTATCAAGGGGCCTGAAGATATCACTCCTGTTACATAGGAGGGACAAATCCCATCTTGATCATACAAATCCCTCCACATGATATGTGACATACCCAATGACCTCCTTCAAGTTCACTCAGTTACGAGCAACAAAGGAAAGTGTCAAAGTATGTGACTCACACGTAGGGAACCTTGATGATCTTAGGTCGAAGGACTACATATACCATGATCACTATGAGAATCACTTATGACACTCATATAACGATCTATGTAGTGTTCTTATGGTGGGTCGGTCCAGTACACAAGTTCTCCAACTTGTACCCATATGTAGACTACATATCTCATATTAGTCTCCACATATGCTAGTCGTTATGTATTATTGCAACCCGCTCCACAATAATACTAGACCAGGGACATTTAAGAATATCATTATTCTAGGGTTACAATTATGTTTGTTACGTTACGCAGAAACAAAACAACAAACCATAATTGCTGGATTAATGCCTTAATAAAATATCATGACTAAATGTGTAAAAAAAATACAATCATCTCATGATTGGCTTTTGGGCACAACACTAACAACTACAAGCATATTTAGCCCCTAAGGAATCTTAAGTGAATGAAAACCACCTGTTGGTAAAGTTAAGTAAATTATACTAAAACTTCAAAAGCTTGAGATTGCCAATAAGGTAAACTTTAAGTTAGGGTTAAGAATCCTAGGAGTCAGAGTCTAAGTCACTGGATGAAATCAACTAAGTAACTAAAATTGACTAGTTGACAAGAATCTAATGAAAAGATTAGGGTAGGGGTGAGTTGGGTCCTGATAGAGTGGTATCAGAGCTTTGGGTTTGTACAGAGCTCTTGATTATGTAGGGACTTTTTGGTCTAATATAAGACCTTATGGTTTGAAAGGCAAATTCCTACTTTGATACGCAATCATTGTTTTGGTTGCAAGGATAAATGGCCAGCGGTAGATACTGGAGAATGAGAAACCAGGTTAACACTAGGGCTGATTAGTTGCCTGATCAATAGCCTAAGATTTAGGAAGTGGCTGAAAGTAGCCCAAGACTCCCTAATAGGGCCATAGAGTCTGAACCTAGTGTGCAAGATTAGCACATGATGGAACATATGATGGAAATGATGTACGCAAATATTGCTTAGTTGGTGGTGGGCATGTAAACTCTTACTAGGCGCCAGACCCAGGCGCCTAGAGGCACTATTACTGAAGAAGAGCAAGAAAATGAAGAAAGAATAGGCAGGAGGCCAACTAAAGAACCAATAAGAGAAAAGCAAGCAAGTAGACCTATAGATGAAGAACAAAAGCAGAATGACAAAAGGAGACACCCAAGAGGCAGAATACTAAGATTAGAGATCAAGAGAACCACTGAGAACTGAGAGGGGGAGTAATCAGGCACTGATGTTGGAAGAATGGAGCCAATCTTATAAAGCTCCAAGGAAATGGATTCTTAGAGGAGAATAAGGACTCCAGGAACAAGAAGAGAAAGATCCAAAAAAGAGGGCTTAAGGGAAGGCCAGTTAAAAGGCTTCTTGGCACTCAAACCCTTGGTGTTTAAAGAAAGTGGGTTCGGAAGAAGTTAAATTTTGGATTTACCAGATAGAGAGAGTGTTTGAGAGGATAGAGGTCACATCCACCCAAAAGGTACTATTGGCTACATTTAAGCTGGAAGGAAGTGGTGAACTCTGGTGGAGGACAGTACTGTCAGCACCTCAGCAAATGGAAAAATTACAATATAAAGGCATAATGGTTATAAACTATTATATAGCGTAATTTTCACCATAGTGAAGGAAATGTGAGGGGTAAAGTGAATAATCTACACCTCCTTAAAAGATTACAATGGTTACTTTCTACTGAAGGAAGCCCTAGAGGATTGCTTATTTTACAAGTAATCTATGGCTCTTATTGCAAGATTTCAAGACTTGCGTACTCAATTATACAACTATAAAAGAGAGAATTTGGAAGGATTTGAATGGTATGGAAGCAATTTTTAGAGGCTAAATTGCATAAAGGAACAAAAGCTATTATTCAAGAACTTAGGACAACTAGGTTTACAATTGTTCACAAAAATAACTTAAGGATGGGAAGATTTTTTACAAGAGTCAAAGATGGCCATTTCTAGGATTATCCCAGCCTTTTATTTCTAGGTTCTAAGGTAAAAAAGGTGGGCTAAATATTATCCAAAAAATTCTTTTCTTAGGGCATACTTATAGTGGCCCAAGTGAAGGTTAAGGTTAAACTAATCAAGTCAGGTAAATATCTTGATTCCTTTACCTTTCCTTGCTTATTTTTGGCCATCACTAGCCAGAGTTCCTTCCTTAGCTTGTACATAAGCTTACATAGCCACCATAGCTCAATCTCCCAAGAAATCACAAAGGAAGGCAATTAGATGCGACAAGAAAGAGAAAACCCTAGTTTTCAGGTTTATTGTGTATCTCTTGAAGATTTCAGCCTTCACAGCTTATGTAAGGGTTTTATCTAGGTTTCATGGTTGTTTATTGTTCAATAATCATACCCAAACATCCATGAAGTTAAGATCCTAAGCTTGGAAGAGAGTCAAGAGCTTGATGAACCAAGTTTAAGCTAAGGGGGAAATTGCACCTAAGGTTTCAGCCCTACAACTTTGCTGCTCTATTATGGTAGTGAAATTGAGGGTTTCTAGAGCCCAAGTTAGTACTAACTAAGACTAATTAACCACATAAGACCAACTATTAGCTTTAGGAGGGCTGCCATAGTGATTACATAAAGTTTATTTGAATGTTTATGAGCTAACTCTAATGATGTGTTGCTGCCAACATTGCATTTGTTCGTTGCTGTGTTATTTTTGCATTTGGATGGCTATATTTTTGTATATGTTCTTTGTTTTTTTAATGTCTTTTTATTTCAGGTATGTTGCTGGGAATTCAATTTTGTAATGATAAGCCCTTACTAAGTTTCTTCAAAGAGACTTACCCCCTTTGTGTTCATTTTTTGAGCACCCGAAAGAGAGCATTCAAAATAATATCTGTCATTTGAATTTATCTATGAAATTTTAGGTATATTAATTTCCATATGTTTAGTTTTAAACTAGAAATTTTCATGATTTTTGGAGTGCATTAGCTATTTTTAGTAATGGTACTTTCAACCTTACGTAGCAGCTAGTCCCTTCAAGTTTCTATAGTGCTTAGCGCTTTTGAAGTTCTCCAAGAAGCATAGTGTATGTATTAACTGAGTTATTGTCATGTATATGGAGCATAAATGCATGTAAATGAGTTGGGTATGTTGTATGTGTAGTGTGAGAAGGATATATGGATCAATGGAGTGTAGTTTGAAGTGTGTATATAATGCTGTCCATATGGTGTTTATGGGCTGTTTTGAGGACATTTTTATGAATGATGGTTAGAAGGGCTCTAAATTCATGGGAATGGTTTTTACATGTGTATAAGACATATTGACACTACCAAGTGGGTTTTGCACCTGGAAATGAAGTGTATGAATATTATGAAATTTTGTATGGGCATAAAATTTGGTACCCTATACTCTAGCCACCATAACTTTCTGTACATAAAGAATTTCGCTATGAAATTTTGATCACACTTAGACCACTTCAAGATGAATAACTTGGATTTTGAATAGCTAGATTTAGTGCCTTGTAGCCAGAATTATGGCTAGTCAAATTTGGCTGATTTTGCTGTGTACTGTTCATATGGTCATTTCTACCCAGTTAAGTGTAAAATCCATGATTGCAAACTTAGATGGATTTAATGTCTGTAACCTATTTCCCTATTAAGTTTTAAGGGTATTAAAGGGTTTAAAACCTTTAGGGCATAGGAGAACGTGGGTAGAATTTGAGTTGGACATGGTGTGAAAGTTTGGACACAAAAAAAAAATGCGCAGCAATAACATCATGTGTGCATATGATTGTACATGCATTTGGGCATTTTACTCAAATTCCATATTGGCTAGGAATAAAAAATTTCATTTTCATCATTACTTCTAGATCAAATTGTATGTGAATATGTGTGTGATGGTTGGACCAATATACACATATTTGCATAATGACCAAGAGGGACAATTGGGTAAACATAGTGCACATGTTCTGCTCAGCATACAAGACATGGACTGCCTAGGGCTTGAGCTCACTAAAATTGATCACTATATTTAAACACTCAGAGTGGTAACAGAAGTTGGTATCAGAGCATGGTTTGGATTGGAGTTGCATATAGTTCCATCATGCATGCACATAGTTACATACATAAAACTTAGTTGGGTCAACTGCTAGTGTTAAATACCTAATGTACTGTATATATTGTGCTCTTTTGTTGATCATGAAATAGGAAAATGGTAGCCACAAAGAGAGGAGATTAGGGACCCCTAAGACCTCCTACTAAGCAAATACAAGCCAACAAAAATGGAGGGGGTGTACAAGAGTAGCCAACTATTCAAGGAATGGATAACCCAGCACCTGAAATGAACGTACCATAGGTGTGGGTTGAACTACAAAGAAATTTGGCCTAGATAAATGAAAACTTAGTAAGGCTACTGCAAGCTCAACAACGAGTCCAAGGAGTACAACCATTACCACAGGAGCAGAACCAGGAAGTTGTTAGGAACAACCCAGTGAATGTTCCTTCTAAAAGAAATGAAAATGAAGAATTTGAAGAAGATGAGGATAGAAGGCATCCCAAAGGCAGAAGAATTAGGTTTGAGGTTGGCCAAGTGCCAAGGGCCGATCATTCAGAAGCTAGGAACCTTAGTGAAAGGAGAGAAAGGAGGCTTAGAGAGCATCAAGACTCTGAGGGATCACACAAGTCTAGGAAGGACAGAGCTAAAGATCTTGAGGGCTCTGATGATGTTAGATTGTTGGAGAGGTTTCAAGGCCTAAGACCTCCACAATTTGATGGCAGAGTTGGACCAGAAAAAGCTGATGAATGACTAAGATTCATTGAGAAGATATTTGAGAGGATGCATTTGACCTCCACAAAGAAAGTATCCTTGGCTACCTACTATCTTGTAGGTAGTGCAGAAATGTGGTGGAGAAGTGTTAGAGATAGGTATGCTGCCTAGAGAGGTAAAAGAGCTGATCATGAGCTAGAGATGACATGGTCTACATTTACAAGGATGTTCCAAGACCAGTAAGTAAGTGATGCCATCAAAGACCTAAAACAAGTTGAGTTTGATGCACTGAAACAGGACAATCTCAATGTTTTGCGAACACAAGTTCAACCAACTTGTGAGGTATGCACCACAATACCACGGTTATAAGAACTTAAAGCAAAGAGGTTTGTCAGAGGTTTAAGACTAGATATCAGGAGAGCTGTTAGGCCTTTTAATGCCATTACCTATCATGATGTTGTTTAAAAGGCTTTACTGGTGGAACAGGAAAAGTATGAAAGTAAATGGTTTCCTAGTGGACTAGGAGAGACCAGCTAGGCTGGAAGACTCCAAAAGCCAATGAAAGGTAAGGACACTGCCAAGTTTGGAAAAGCTAGTACGAATGGCAAGGCCAAGAGTAAGTTTGTTGGCCAAGGTGTCCTCGATGCAAGAAATTTCATGGCAAGAAGCCATGTTACTTTGAGACACAAGCATGTCTCAGATTTGGTTCTTTGGATTACTGGATCAAAGATTGCCCTTTGGTCCAAAGAAGAGGATAAGACAAGCAAGGCCAAAATATGCTTAATATGCCAGCTACTAAAGATGTTCAGCCAAGAGGTGCTCCAGCAGTACCAAGGCCACAAGTGCAGAGAGCTGGAAGATTATTCCATATTGACAAATGAGAGACATCCCAACAAGGGGTACTTAGAGGTAACATTTATTTAAATGGTATGTCTATTAGTGCATTGTTTGATACTGGTGCCTCAGTGTCCATTGTGGCTAGGAAGTCAGCTGAATCTATGAAATTGCCTATTGAATTCATGCCTAGCATATCATTAATAAGAATAGCTGGTAGTCAATGTTTTTTCACGGATGAACTAGCTAAGGATTGTGAGCTAGAAGTAAGAAAGACTAAGATTATGACTAATCTGCTAGTGTTGAATATTCCACAATATGATATTGTTTTGGGTATGAATTGGTTGGCTGTGTATGGTATAAAGATTGATTGTGCTAAAAGAGAAATCACATTGCCTAGTAATGAAGTGCATGCAATAGTGAATTCTAAGGAATTAGTGTATGAAATGCATGGCATGGAACTAGAAGTGTTAGATGAGATTCTTGTGATTTTTGAAGATAAATACTATGCATTGAATGATGTTAAAATTAAGGGAAAAGTTAGTAGGATACCTATAGTAAAAGACTATCCACAAGTCTTTCCTAAAGATTTGCCAGGTATTCTTCCTCTAAGAGAGATTGAATTTGAGATTAAACTACAGCCTGAAGTTACAGCAGTATCCATACCACCTTATAGAATGCCAATCACAGAGCTGACTGAGCTCAAGAAACAACTTGATGAACTACTTAAAAAAGGGTTCATAAGACCAAGTGTTTCACCGTGGGGAGCTCCAGTTTTCTTTGTGAAAAAGAAGGATGGATCTTTAAGATTGTGCATTGACTACAGAAAGCTAAATGCTATGACCGTCAAGAACAAGTATCCCCTACCTAGGATTGAGGATCTATTTGATCAACTGAATGGGGCAAAGATTTTCTCCAAAATTGATTTGAGATTGGGGTACTTTCAGTTAAGGGTAAAAGAGGAGGATATACCTAAGACAGCATTCAGAACAAGATATAGACATTATGAGTACACAGTCATGCCCTTTTGCTTGACTAATGCCCTTACTGTATTCATGGACTTAATGAACCGTGTGTTCAGACCATACTTGGACAAGTTTGTGGTGGTGTTCATTGATGACATCCTAGTGTATTCCAAGGATGAAAATGAACATGAGCATCACTTAAGAATTATCTTGAACACATTGTTAGAAAATCAGCTATATGCTAAATTTTCCAAGTGCCAATTCTAGTTAAAGGAAGTTTCTTTACTAGGACACATCATTGATGCACAAGGCCTTAGAGCAGAGCTTGAAAAGGTTAAGGCTGTGCAAAAGTGGGAAATACCTAAGACTGTAAAAGAAATCATAAGCTTTCTAGGATTAGCAGGCTATTATAGGAGATTTGTATCAAAATTCTCCATGATTGCCTCAGTCCTTACTTAACTGCCCAAGAAGGGTCAAAAGTTTAAGTGAACTGAAAAATGTGAAAAGAGCTTTCAGGAGTTAAAGAGCAAGTTGATTCAAGCTCCAGTGTTAATCCTACCAGATACAGGTAAGCCCTACATCATCTATATGGATGCATTTAGATCTGGTTTAGTATGTGTGTTAATGCAAGAAAGGAATGTGATTGCTTATGGGTCAGGGCAATTGAGACCCCACGAGCAAAATTACCTTACCCATGACCCAGAGCTTGCTGGAGTGATCTTTGCCTGAAAGCAATGGAGGCATTACCTAATGGGAAGCTCATTTGTGATATACATGGACCATAAAAGCCTAAAGTACTTGTACACTCAGAAAGAGTTGAACATGAGGCAAAGAAGATGGTTGGAGTATATTAAAGACTTTGACTGTAGCATTGAGTATACGGAAGGCAAAGGCAATCTAGTGGTAGATGCCTTAAGTAGGAAATACACTAGGTTGCTAAAAGGTGGATCTTCGACAGATACCAATGAGGGGAATAGTTTGCTATGCCTTTGGCATAAGTGGCAACAATGGGAAGGAGCACAAGTGAATATGTTAACTATTTAGTTTGGGTGGATTGAGGAGATAAAGAAGACACAAGAAGTAGACCAAAATCTGAAGAAAATTTCAGGAGAAGACAAAGGGTCCTTGTTTGAATCCTTTACCTATAAGCAAGGGCTATTGCACTTCAAGGATAGAATATATGTGCCTAGTGAGCAAGAACTCAGAAAGGTGATACTTGAGAAAGCTCACACTGGTAAACTAAATATCCATCCTAGAAGTGAGAAGATGTACAAAGACTTGAAAACACATTTCTAGTGGCCAAACATGCAGAAGGACATAGCCACATATGTCTTTAAATGTGCCACATGCCAAAGAATAAAAGTAGAGCATCAAAAGCCAGCAAGAACATTACAGACTCTACCCATTCCAGTGAGAAAGTGGGGTAACATCACTATGGACTTCTTAACTAGGCTGCCTATGACCAGATAAAGGCATGACACAATCTGGGTCATTGTGGATAGGCTAACCAAATGTGCCTACTTCTTACCAATGAAGATCATAGACTCAGTAGAAAAGTTAGCACAGATGTACATTAAAGAGATAGTAAGGTTGCGTGGAGTGCCAGACTCCATAGTGTCAGATAGAGATCCAAGGTTTACAGCTAGATTTTGGAGTACATTTCACAAAGTACTAGGAACCAAAATCCACCTGAGCACTGCATTCCACCCTCAGACAGATGGACAAACCGAGAGGGTGATTCAGATACTTGAAGACATGCTCAGGAGTTGTATCTTGGATTTTGAAGGAGAATGGGACTAACACTTACCTTTGGTGGAATTTTCTTACTGCAATAGTTATCAAAGCACCATTGGTATGGCACCTTATGAAGCCCTTTATAGGAGAAGGTGCATGACACCCCATTGTTGGGTGGAAGCCTCAGATAGGCTAGAGTTGGGTCTTGAGATTGTAGAAGAAACAACAAGAAAAATCAAGAAGATACAGGAAAAGTTAAGGATAGCCAATGAAAGGCCACTACTTATGTGAAGAAAAGAATAAGAGAGTTAGAGTTTGAGGTTAGAGATAAAGTCTGGCTCAAAGTAGCACTATCAGGTTTGGCAAAAGAAGTAAACTATCTCCAAGGTACATTGGTCCTTATGAGATATTAGATAGAGTTGGCAAGGTGGCTTATAGGTTAGCTTTACCACCAAGTATGTCAAGCATCCATAATGTTTTCCATGTCAATATGCTTAAAAAGTGCCTGTTGGATACAAAGCTTGCTATAACAGTGAAAGACATACAATTATAGCCTAATCTGACATATGAAGAGAAACTTATAGCTATCTTAGGTAAGGATACCATAAGGCTAAGAAACAAAGTAATTCCCATGGTTAAAGTACAATGGTCAAACCATTTTGAAAGAGAGGCAACCTAGGAAACTAAGAAAGAAATTCTAGAAAGGTATCCAGATGAGTACCCTAAGCTAAGGGCAATTTTTTAGGACCAAAATTTTTAGGGGGCGGGGAAATGTTACCACCTCAACAAATGGGAAAATTACAGTATAAAGGCATAATGGTTATAAACCATTATATAGTGTAATTTTCACCATAGTAAAGGAAATGTGAGGGGTAAAGTGAATAATCTACACCTCCTTAAAAGATTACAATGGTTAAAGGAAGCCCTAGAGGATTACTTGTTACTAAAGGAAGCCCTAGAGGATTACTTGTTTTACAAGTAATTTATGGGTCTTATTGCAAGATTTCAAGACTTGGGTACTCTATTGTACAACTCTAAAAAGGAGATTATGGAAGGATTTGAATGGTATGGAAGCAATTTTTGGAGGCTAAATTGCATAAAGGAACAAAAGCTATTATTCAAGAACCTAGGACAACTAGGTGTACAATTGTTCACAAAAATAGCTTAAAGATGGGAAGATTTTTGACAAGAGTCAAAGATGGTCATTTCTAGGATTATCCCAGCCTTTTATTTCTAGCTTCTAAGGTGAAAAAGGTGGGCTAAAGATTAGCCAAAAAATTCTTTTCTTAGGGCATACTTATAGTGACCTAAGTGAAGGTTAAGGTTAAACTAATCAAGTCAAGTAAATATCTTGATTTCTTTACCTTTCCTTGCTTATTTTCAACCATCACCAGCCAGAGTTCCTTCCTTAACTCCTACATAACCTTCCATAGCCGCCATAGCTCAATCTCCCATGAAATCACAAAGGAAGGCAATCGGATACAACAAGAAAGAGAAAAACCTTAGTTTTCGGGTTTATTGTGTATCTCTTGAAGATTTCAGCCTTCACAGCTTAGGTAAGGGTTTTATCTAGGTTTCATGGCTTTTTATTATTCAATAATCATGCTCAAACATCCATGAAGTTAAGACCCTAAGCTTGGAAGAGAGCCAAGAGCTTGATGAACCAAGTTTAAGTTAAAGGGGAAATTGCACCTAGGGTTTCAGCCCTACAACTTTGGTGCTCTGTTATGGTAGTGAAATTGAGGGTTTCTAGAGCCCAAGTTAGTACTAACTAAGACTAATTAACCTCATAAGACCAACCATTAGCTTCAGGAGTGCTGCCATAGTGATTACATAAAGTTTATTTGAATGTTTATGAGCTAACTCTAATGATGTGTTGCTGCCAACATTGCATTTATTTGTTGCTGTGTTGTTTTTGCATTTGGATGGCTATATTTTTGTACATGTTCTTTGTTTTTTTTATGTCTTTTTATTTCAGGTATGTTGCTGGGAATTCAAGTTTCTAATGATAAGCCATTACTAAGTTTCTTCAAAGAGACTTACCCCCTTTCTGTTCATTTTTGGAGAACTTGAAAGAGAGCATTCAAAATAATAGCTGTTGTTTGAATTTCTCTATGAAATTTTAGTTATATTAATTTCCATATGTGTAGTTGTAAAGTAGAGATTTTCATGTTTTTTGGAGTGCATTAGCTATTTTTAGTAATGGTACTTTCTGCCGAACGCAGCAGCTGGCCCTTCAAGTTTCTAGAGTGCTTAGTGCTTTTGAAGTTCTCCAAAAAGTTTAGTGTATGTATTAACTAAGTTATTTTCATGTATGTGGTGCATAAATGCATGCTAATGAGTTGGGTATGTTGTATGTGTAGTGTGAGAAGGATATATGGATCAATGGAGTGTAGTTTGAAGTGTGTATATAATGCTGTCCATATGGTGTTTATGGGCTGTTTTGAGGGCATTTTTTGTGAATGATAGTTAGAATTTGGTACCCTATACTCCAGCTTCCATAACTTTCTGTAAATAAAGAATTTGGCTATGAAATTTTGACCACACTTAGAACACTTCAAGATGAATAACTTGGCTTTTAAATCACTGGATTTGGTGTCCTGTAGCCAGAGTTATGGCCTATCAAAGTTGGTTGATTTTGCTGTGTACTGTTCATATGGTCATTTTTACCCAGTTAAGTGTAAAATCCATGATTGCAAACTTAGATGGATTTAATGTCGCAAACCTATTTCCTTATGAAGTTTTAAGAGTATTAAAGGGTTTAAAACCTTTAGGGCATAGGAGAATATAGGTAGAATTTGAGTTGGACACGGTATGAAAGTTTGGACAGAAAAAAAAAATGCACCAATAGCATCATGTGTGCATATGATTGTACATGCACTTGTGCATTTTACTCAAATTCCATATTGGCTAGGAATAAAGAATTTCATTGTCATCATTGCTTCCAAATGAAATTGTATCTGAACATGTGTGTGATGGTTGGACCAATATACACATCTTTGCATAATGACCAAAAGGGGTACTTGGGTAAACATAGTGCACATGTTCTACTTGGCTTATAGGACTTGGACTGCCCGGGGCTTGAGCTTACTAAAATTGATCACTGTATTTAAACACTCAGAGTGGTAACAAAGGGCATATATAAGTAGAAATGAAAGAAAATCTACAGAAGAAAGAGGACCCATGAGATGGGAAGAATTCCTTCAGGTGTTTCAACAACAATATGTTAGTGACGCTCTTAAAGTTCAAAAGCATATGGAGTTTGATTTGTTAGAACAAAAGAACTTGACTGTTAGAGAATATGAGCACAGATTTAATAGGCTCCTCAGGTATGCCCCACAATATGATGGGTAGGAAGAACTAAGCACCAAAAGGTTCATCAGAGGATTAAGGCCTTAATTGAGGCAGATACTGAAGGCTATAGGCATTAAGACCTATCATGAAGCTATTTAGAAGGCTCTAACCTTGGAACAGGAATTCCAACACCTACTGGTAGGAAATGCAAGAGGGGCTTTTATGGGACATCAAAGAGGAAAGAAAAGAGTCAGAGATAGGCTGGGAAAAGCTAAATTGGTAGAAATCAGAAAAAGCCTAGAAAGACTCAGAGGTTTGGACTTCAATGCCAAACTTGTGGAAAATACCATAGTTTTAAACCATGCTACAGAGCCACTGAAGGATGTCTAAAGTGTGGCTCTCAAGATCACTAGGTTAAAGGTTGCCCAGTTAAGAGGGAAGAAAGAAAAGTGTTGGGTAAATTTAGGGCTCATTGGCCAAGAAACCAACAAGGTAAAGAAAAAGGGATGGCAGCTCGTCAGCCTCCCGGACAGACACAGAAAGGGCCTAGTCAGCCTATGCCAATTAAAGCCCAACCCCTAACTAGAAGAGTATATCAGATTGAGGGATCAAAGAGAAGAGAGGAAACAAGCCTTGGAGAAAAGGCCATAAGTCACAGCAAGTTAAGGAGGGAAGCACTGAAAGGTAACCCTTACCTTTATGATAAGTTTATTTCAGTGCTTTATGGTATTGGTGCGTCATATCCATTATTTTAGCTAATTTAGTGAGAGAATTGAACTTTGAGGTTACTTCATTGCCTTAAATGTATATGATCAGAACAGCTGGAAATGAGATGATGTTTTCATATCACATAGTCAAAGACCGTGTGATTAGGTTAAATGAGTTGGAATTTAAGGCTAACCTGATCATTCTAGAAACCACTGGATATGATATGGTATTGGGAATGAACTGGTTAGTTGAAAATAATGTGATCATAAATTGCCAAGATAGGAAGCTAATATTGTCAGGACTAATAAAACATTTCTTACAGAACTCAATAAAATGTGATGTTGGGCAAGTTAAGGTAATGGATTGTGTACCTATATCTTCTAAAGAAGAATATATGGGCTTAAATGACAAAAAGTCCAAAATGGAATTGGACAAAATCCTAATTGTGAAAGAATTTCTAGAAGTATTCCCTTCTGAGTTACCAGGGTTACCACCCTTAAGGGAAATAAAGTTTGAAATCAAATTGACTCCAGGAGCAGTTTCTATGTCCACTACACCTTACAGGATGGCAATCCCTAAAATGAATGAGATGAAAAAGCAATTGGATGAACTCCTTGAAAAAGGATTCATTAGGCCAAGTGTGTCCCCTAGGGGAGCACCAATGCTGTTTGTGAAAAAGAAAGATGGTACTCTTAGGTTGTGCATTGACTATAGAAAGCTCAATGTTATAACTATGGAAAAAAAGTATCCCTTTCCTAGGATTAAAGACTTGTTCGATCAACTTAAAGGAGCCATAATGTTCTCAAATATTGATCTCAGATCAGGGTACTTTCAACTAAGAGTCCAAGAAACAGACATTTCTAAGACTGTTTTCAGAACCAGATATAGGCATTTTGAGTATACTGTAATGCCATTTGGGCTTACGAATGCTCCAGCTTTCTTTATGGACCTGATGCAGAGGATACTTAGGCCATATCTAGACCACTTTGTGGTGATCTTCATAAATGACATCTTGGTATATTCCAATGATAAGGAGAAGCATGAAAGGCACTTGAGAATAGAACTAAATGTTCTAAAGACACATCAATTATATGGCAAGTTGAATAAATGCCATTTCTGGGCCAATCAAATTGAATTCCTAGGCCATGTAATTAATGGGCAAAGAATGGCTATAGACACAACAAAAATTGAAGCTAATCTTATAGTGAAGGCAGCTACAAAATGTTAGAGATATAAGAAGCTTCTTGCGTCTAACTGGCTATTATAGAAAATTTGTGCCAAAATTATCTATAATGTTAGGCCTTCCGACTAAGTTGACCAAGAAGGGGCAAAAGTTTGAATGGTCTAGGGATTGTGAATAGAGCATTCAGGGGCTTAAGAACAAGCTCACTTCCACTCCTGTACTAATATTACCTAATCCCCACAAATCCTTTGAGGATTTTACTGATGCATCGATTATGGGATTAGGATGTGTACTAATACAAGAAAAACAAGCCATAGCTTATGGATCAGGGCAATTGAGACCACACAAAAAGAATTATCGAATGCATGATTTAGAACTTGCAGCTATGATTTTTTCCATGAAGCAATGGAGACATTACCTATTTGGTAATAAGTTTTAGATCTTCATTGATCTTAAGATTCTTAAATACCTCTTTACTAAAAAAGAGTTAAACATAAGACAAAGGAGATGACTTGAATTCCTCAAAGACTTTGATTGTACTATTGAGTATACTGAAGGAAAGGACAACAAAGTGGCTAATGCTTTAAGCAAAAAATATACAGGCATTATAAAACATGGAGAAGAATGACCAAATGAACTCAATAGCCTGACTTGTTTGGCTAAAAAATGGCTAGATTAGGAAAAAGCCCAATTGAAGGTGATAAAGATCCAGTCATCGTGGAAAGCTGAAATACAAAGGGTATAACAACAGGATGAATATCTTACAAGGATTTTTGGGTAGAGGCATGGAAAGCTATTCCAAGGGTTCTTTTATAGGCAAGGATTGCTGTACTTCCAAGACATAATTTATGTACCCAAGGGGAATGAATTAAAAGAACAAATTCTAAAAGAAGCCCATGCTAATAAGATGAATATACATCCTGGAACTATGAAAATGTTCCAAGCTTTAATAGGAGACTTCTGGTAGCCCAATATGAAAGGGGAAATTCACAACTTTGTGTCCAAGTGTGTGGTGTGCCAACAAGTAAAAGTTGAGCACCAGAAACTAGGGGCAAATTGTAAAGCTTGCCTATACTTGAGAGGAAGTGGAGATCCAAAGCTATGAATTTTCTGGAAAGCTTAATTTAATAAGAAAGCATGATACCATCGGGGTAGTTGTGGAGAGACTTGCAAAGTCAGCACACTTTTTGCCCATTAATCTCACAGATCCTTTGGATAAGCTGGCACAACTGTACATTAAAAAAATAGTGAGATTACATGGCATCCTGGATAATATACTTTCAAATAGGGACCTAAGATTTGTGTCTAGATTCTAGAAATCACTGCATCAGGCACTGGGTACTCAACTGAAACTAAGTTCAGCTTACCACCCCCAAACTGATGGACAAACTAAAAAGACCATACAAATTTTGGAAGATATGTTAAGGTGCTATGTATTGGACTTCAAAGTAGAATAGGATCAACTCTTACCCCTGATAGAATTCTCCTACAACAATGGTTATTACTTAGTGATAAGGATGACACCTTATGAGGCTTTACATGGGAGAAGATGTGTTACTCCTCATTGTTGGCATGACTTTAAGGATGCAATCAAAATAAGACTAGAATTGATCCAAGAAACTACTAAAAAGATCAAAATGATTCAAGAAAGGATCAAGGTTGCCAACAATAGAGAACAAGCCCATGCTAACCAAAGAAGAAGAAGGAACATAGAGTTCCAAGTGGGAGACTATGTGTGGATTAAAGTCTTCTCTATGAAATGAGTTACGAGGTTTGGAAAGAGAGGGAAACTAGTGCCTAAATATATTGGACCCTTTACAATAATGGCTAGAATTGGTAATGTGGCATACAGGCTAGAATTGGTAATGTGGCATACAAGCTAGAATTACCTCCAAAATTAGGTCATATATAGGATACTTTTCATGTCGGTATGCTTAAGAAATAGCTATCTGACCCACAACAAGCCATACAAACTTCTAATGTCTCAATAACACCTAACATTCCTTATGATGAGGAACCTATAAGGGTTTTGGCTAAAGATGTGAGGAAATTAAGGAGTAAGTGGATAAATATGGTGAATGTTCTGACGCGGTCCGGTGGTGCGGAGCTAGCATCTCCACTGTGTGCAGTGGTGATGACAGCAGGGGGTCCTGGAGGTGAGGGTTAGTCCAGAAGGAAGGCGTTCGGGGTAGATCACCTTGGGACGGTGATGGCCGGCAACTTCTTGGTCCCGTGGTAGGTGAGAACGGGAGGTACCTCCGATGCGGGAGAGAGTCAGGGACGGAGATCTTTCAGGGAGACCTGGCTAAAACACTCAGAAAACAAAGGTTAGGAGGCCCCCGGGGTAGTTTTCTGGGGGGGAACCTCCGACGCCCAAGTCAGTGCTTTGAGAAAAAGAGATACTCAGTAATAAGCACAAGGGGCTCTTGCTTGGCGTGTCTTTCTGAGGGCAAAGGGAGAGTTTTCAGGCGGCGAGAGTAGAGCGTCCTCTGTTTTCCGGCCTCTCTCTCTGTCCTCTCACCAGAAGGCCCCCCTGTTTGTGACCATTTCTCTGGTAAACAAGAGAGGGGGTGACCTTTTTCAGATTGTGACACGTGTATGGATGGATGGTGTTCGTACTTCTACGCGTTGGGGCCCCTAGCCACCTGCAGGCTCCTTGGGCTGTGAGCTGTAGCCCTTCGTGACAGGACATTAGACTATGACGGCGTGTCAGAGCGCATCTGAAGGTGGTGTGTCGGAGACATATGTGATCGGAGTGCCAGAGACTCCTTGATAGCTTTTGCCGTACAACTGAGGTCCCTTTGGTTGATGTCTCACTTCGGGGTGAGCAGCCTTTTTCCGGAGTCAGGCTGGAACTTTAGCGTCTCTATCTTCGGGGGCTCTTCTCCCTCGAAGGGTGATTGGTCTTTCTCCTCGAAGCTGGTTCGGTTACCTTCCCGAAGGAGGCGCTGCGCTGGCTCCCGAAGTTGGAATTAGTGAGCTACCGAGGTCGTGTGCCTCAGGTGTCTGGCTCTCTCTTTTCCGTGGTTGGTGGGTAAACAGGGTGATAGCACTTCGGCTATCACATGCCCCCCTTGGAAAGTCGAAGTGAAGACTTCGGCAAGTAGCTTTTCTGGCGTCTGTCTATCGCTCAATTGGCAGTTTTTGACAGGACGACCTCGTGGACTCCTGGAGGCCCATGTAGTAGTATGTCCGTTTTCGGTCAAACAGGGCGGCATGGAGCCTTTGAACCCTGGACCTTATGGATTTACACTCGGAGTATGAAGTCGGCCGGCAAGGCACTTCGCCACCTAGGTGATAAGCCTTGTTCGGACAGGTGTCGTCTGCTCGCCCTTCGGTTTTCTCGAGATTCCCAACTTGTTCACTTTTCCCGCCATAGGTTAGTGGATCGACGCGTCTTGAAACTAGGCGTGTCAGTCTTGAGCAATGGGCCCTGGTTTTCCATATGTCAGAAAACATGTCCTAGTTTCTCGTGACGGGCGACACATGGCAGTCATCAGCTGGATGGGCACGCCTTTTTGCGCGCGAGGGATAATCATGGCGATGCTTCACCTTCGCGCAGCATTTATGACGCCCCTTTTGGTTGCCCTTCCTCGATCTATATAAGCCTTCCTCTTGTCATACTCTTCACTTGTGCTTCTTTGCTCTTGCTTTTTCTTCCTTTTTTGTGGCAGTCTTAGAGATAGAGCGATTTCCGGCAACCTTTCATGACGACGTCCTCAAACCTCGACTTTAGCAAGACTTTTGGTGGGTTTTGACTTCTAGAGTTCCTTCAGTGTTTGCTTTTCTTTTCACTTTCCAAAGTCATTTTTCCCTTTTTCCGAAGTCATTTTTTGGTCAACCATGCCTATTCCCGAGAGCTGGCAACCCCTTTTGTCTCACCCTTGTTGCACCATTCCTGAAAAATTAGAAAAGTGGAAGACCAAATTTTTCCTTCCCTCGTATACTATCACAAGGTTACCTCACCTTGGCTAGTTTAGCTTTATGAATCGAGGTGATGAGGTTATCGTTTTCTGAGCCCAACTGAAGGCCAGACTTCAATTTCCTTCTGCGAAGATGATTTGTGACTTTTGCCAGTTTCATGGCATAGCTGTGAATCAGCTTCCTCCCAACTCATTTTGCTATTTCAACGCCTTTCTTTGCATTTGCGGGATCTTCGGGGTAGAACCCCATTTTATCCTGTTCATGCAGTATTATAAACTCTATCCGGTTCCGAAGGGTGGCTTTTATTTCATGCTGCCTCGGGGATCTGGGAGCAAGAAATTTATGTTCACCTTCACTACCAAGGATAGCTGGCGAGGGTGGCAAAGGAAGTTCTTCTTCCTGAAGGTGGCGGAGGCCTGGTCGCGTGTCCCGACTAAGTGGGCTCAGGGAAAGCTGGAGGCGGATGTCATGGATCCCAAGAAGCTGCTAACTCCTGAGTTGGAGGCGAGGTTTGGGGACTTTGATAGATGAATCCGTGCTGTCGCCCACTGGGATGCCGAGGTCCCTTCACGCTTTCTCTACCCTTTCCCGTTCATGTGGAAACTCATGACCGAGGATGTCCTTCGGGAGCTAGGGGTGGTTACGGAGCATAAGACGGATCTCGGCATGCCCACTCCAGCTACCGAGGGGAAGAACTCTTGGCTGGTGAAGCTCCTTTGGAGCGAGTTCACTTACGAAGCCTTTTCTGAAAGTAAGTTTCTTTTAAAGTTTTTTCAGCATAAGTGCCTGTGGACTTACACTGATTTCTTCCCTCTTTTTCAGAGATGGGCGAGGAGTCTGCCGCCTACTACAGGTCTCTCTTCCTTGGTCAGGCCGAGAAGGGAGAACAAAAGAAGAGGCGCAAGGCTTCTGGGAGCGGATCATCTTCGGCCAAGAAGGCCAAGAAGGAAGCCCCTCTTCCCCCTCCGGAGGACGTTTTGGAAGTCGGCGATGTTATTGCTACTTCCACCAAGGTTGGCGATGTCATTGCAACTTCTACAGAGGTTGCAACTTTGTCCAAGCCTGAAACTGCCGGGGGAGTTCTTGCCGAGGTGGCCGTTCCTGCCCTTCCGAGTCCCGCCACGTCGGCGGATTTGTTAGGCTCTTCGGAGGATCCTCCCACTGAAGATTTAGAAAAATGCCGAAGGGCCAAGGGCAAACATATTCCTACCAACGTGGAGGAGGTTGATGACTCTGATGACGACTGTGCCAAGTTTGTCTCTTTTTCCCTGCAATCAACTTACATTTTTTATAATCAAGGAATTTTTACCTGATAAGATGCATGTTTCTTTTTGCAGAGGATCCGGCGCCCCTGGCTTGGAAGATTGAGCACGCCCGAAGGAGGGATCTTCGGGATTCTTATGTCCCGAAGGACAAAGTCCCAAGGGAGCCGTTCTGGTCTTTCACGGAGGACATGAATCTGTTCTCCGAGGATTGTCAGGAAATGGCTCCCCAAATGGCAAGGGGCGTGCTTACTCAGGCATCCTTCAAGGCAGTCACCGAGGAGTGTGCCTCCGAGGATGCCCTTGCTGCACAAGTTTCCCAGCATGCTACTCAGGTAACTCTTCAGGCTCTTTACTTTTCCTTCCCACTTTTTGCCTAAGTGTTTTTGGCTTTCCTTGTGCAAATTTCGCTAAGTACCTTTTTTTTTTTTGCAACTTCTGGGGTATAGTGGGTACCTCCGAGCTTGGGCAACAAAGTAGTCTTTGTTTCGAGCTTGGGCTAAAGACAAATTGGAGAAGGCCAAAGTCTTTTGTGCCAACTCGATGCTAACGAACACCAAGTTGAGCCAAATATGCAAGGAGAAGATTGCCAATCTTTGGGAGGAATTCTTGAAGGGCCAAGAAGAGTTCTTGAAGGATTTTTCCGAGAAGATGTCCGACCTTGGCGACAAATTAATCAGCCTGACTTTGGCCAACGAGATCCTTCAAAAGGAAAAAGAAGGGGAGTCTGCCCTTTTTGCGAAGGCGATGGCTGAGAATGCTGAATAGGGATGGCAACGGGGTGGATCGGGGGCGGATACCCCATATTCGTCATCCGCGCCCGCGGTTTTTTTCATACCCGCCAGCTCACGGATATCTGCTAACGGGTAGAAAATAGCATCCGCGCCCGCAACCCGCGGATAATCCAGTCCGCGGTTAATCCGCGAGTAAAAAAGGGAGAGGAATCTTGAAGTTTAATTATTGGAATATTATGGCCTTAAGGAGCAGGAGAAAGCAGTAATGGAGCTCCAGAACCAGCTCAAGCTAAACAATGTGGAGGCTAATCTTCTCACCGCCAAGATTGGATGTTTACAGGCGGAGAATCAAAGCTTAAAGGCTCAACTTACTAATACTGAAAACGTTGTTGCTGACCTTAATGCTGCGAGATCGACAATTAAGGTGCTCAAGCGAGATCGACAATGAATGCTGCGAGATTAGCTTATTCACCTCTCGGATTTGGACTCGGGAGCAAATTGCCGGCGTCGGACGTGAGGACTGAGCAGCTATGCGCGGTCGTGACTCATGAGCGATCACCGATCAGGCGAGGCGAGAGCGAAGGGCTGAATTGGCGAGGCGAGGCGAGAGTCTGAATCGGCCACTGACTTGTGACTCGTGAACTTCGACAAGAACGTGGATTGAATCAAAGTTAATGGGGCGAACGTCGGATTCGATTCTTAGCTGTGCCGATCGTGAATCCGTGCGTGAAGTCGTGCGTGTCTCCTGAACGTGTATTTAGGTGTAAATACTGAATTAGCCATTTAGAATTAAGAGAAGTAACATTTATAGTAAGGGTAAAATTGAAGTTTCAATGTTTCATATCTAGGCGGGTTTTATGGGTATGCGGGCGCGGATTTATCCGCAACGGATACCCCCTACCCGTCACCCGCCCGCACCCGCCAGACGGGTGAAATTTTTTACCCATGCCGCGCCCATCACGGGTATTTTCACCCGTTTACCCATCCGTCACGGGTGGATATCCGCGGTTTGCGGTTCTCGCTCGCTCCATTGCCATCCTAAATGCTGAACTCCAGGCCACGGTCGACTCACTAAATGAGAGCTCAAAGAAGAAGAAGAAAACCGAGGAGCTAGAAAAGGAGATTTCCGACCTTCAGAATGAGGTTTCGGATCTTCAGCATGAGGCGGACAAGTTGGACATTGAAAGAGACAAAGCCGTCCAGACGTCCAAGGTTGCTTTTCAGGACGGCTTCTGCCTAGCTCGTTATTAGTTTCTGAAGAAGTATCCGGACCTCAATCCTTCCTTTCTGGCTGCCCTGGATATTCCCGGGGGACCTCGGTGGATGTGGTCAAGAGTCGAGTTCCTCAACTTGCCGTTTCCTCCTCCTGCACCGAAGGCGGCGGTGAAAGACTCAGGAGCTGGAGCTTCCCATAACGCTGGGGTTCCTTAGATGTTCTAGGACCTTTGCCTTCTTCTTCTTCGTTGTACCTTTCTTCTTGTAATTTTCTCCTTGTACCAAGGCCTTCTTCAATGGATTTTCCTTCATGATTTTGGCTAGGTCTTTTTGAGCAATTTTTGTTTCCCACTTGTCCCGACCACTTTCGGTCAAGGGACTTCGGTACTTTCTTTGCTCGTTTCGTCGGCCATTCTTCGGGCGGTCTTTCGCGGTTGGCGAAGTTCCTTTTCAGGAAAATTTTAGCCTGCCCTTTTTCGGCCGTGTTCGGTAGACTTGCCCTCTTTTGGGCATATAGCCCAACTAACTTTGGAAGGAATAGGAGACTTTCGGGAGTCCATACTTCAGCTTTGTTCGGCGAACATTCTCAGACCGGGGAAAACTTTCTATACTTAGACAAATTTCTGGCTTTCACCATTTCTTGTCTGAAAAATTATAAGTGTAGAATTTCTTTAAGGTGCCCGAGTGCCTTGTATTTTTCAATTTTCCTTCTTCGATGTTGCCAAGCTTGTATGCTCCTATTCGGACCTTGTTTAGGACCCAATAAGGCCCTTTCCCATTTGGCCGAAGTACCCCATAACACGATTTTCGAGGTTCTAATTCAGCCTTTCGGGGGCGAGGTCTCTTTTTCCTTGTTCCTTTTGGCCTATCATGCAGATTTGCACTTATGGCCACCTTTTGCCGAAAAGGCCTCCTTTCGAGCTTGGCCGTTTCTCAGTGTTTGACAACTAGGTCAAGCTTAGTTTTCAACCCGAGGTCACTTCTTCTTTTGTCAAACATCTGTATGCTGGCCGAACTTCTTCAAATGGATAATTTCTTTCTGTATTGGGGATAAGCGAGAAGAGTGTCTCCTCCTTGGTCCCTCGGGGAGTTTTCTGATAACTCCTTGGTACAGTTGGAAGTTCTCCTGGCCATTTTCCCTTTGCATTTCTCACAGTCTCTTTTTTATAGGTCTTTTGGCAACTTTATCTGTTGCTCGGGGGCTGAGCTAGTGGGCCGAAGTGCCTTTTTATTCCAAGGTCGGTGATGAATTCTTGAAATCCCTTGTTCATAGACTGGAAATCATTACTGGCCAGTGTCACCGTCGATATGCCAAATTAGCATATTATGTTCTTTCAGACGAACTTTTTGTGCACCTTTTTCCGGCATGGTTGCTAGGAGTTCTGCCTTTCCCCACTCAGTGAAGTAGTCCTCTGCTATCTCGCAGAACTTCACATATCTTCGGGTGCTATATGGAGTGGCTTGGTCCAATCTTTCCTAGGTTATCCACTCCGAAGGCAGTTTTCGGGTGCTGTCGTGTCTCTGGCCGTTTTCACACCTCTTGGATGAATTGTCCTACACCTTTTTTACCGATATATATATATTTCTATAATGGAGTTGCATACCTTTGCCTGCATAGTTTTTCCTTAGTCAGGAAATATCCTCCGGAACGTATTTGCACTTTCTGCCTCTTCATAAGGATTTTCGGGACTCTTTGGTTGCGAGATTCCTTTTCATAGGATCTTTCCGCTTTTTTGTGCAAGGTTACTATACCTAGCATTTCCATGCTCAGATGGGCCAACACTTTTGGTAATCAAATTTGATCATTTTGGTGGCCTCCCTGCCTTTGGGGCCCCAAGGGGGTATCCCAGTGCCCTGATGTTCTTCGCTTGGGGTTCCACTGACAAGGAACTTCCACTCTAGATCTACCTTCGCTCTGTTTCCCTTGTTAGTTTCAGCCTTCCTTACTTCTGGGATTTCGGTGATCTAGTTTGCCAGTACCTGGGCGTTTACTGCCCTTCTAGGCTTACGCGCGACGTAGTACTCTTTGAGTTCGATGCACCATTTCGATAGTCCTTTTCGAATGCTCTACTCTTTTTTGCCAGGTCACACAGAGGCAAATCCCTTGGGACGGCGATAGCGTCTCCAGGGAAGTAGAGTCGGCGCCTTCTGCCCGCACGTCAAGTCGTAGATGACCTTTCGGGGCAATGGGTTTTGACTTCATTGCTAAGGAGATGGCGATTTTTTCCTCGGGTGCAGAACTCTTTCGGGGGGGAGGTCTGGGTCATCCCGACCCTGTTTTTCCCGCAGGTTATACTCCGGGGGGTATACTTCCCGCCGAAGACTCAAATCTCCGTTTCCCAAACTCTTGTGAATTGACGCGGGGTTCTCTTCCCGTCGAGATACCGATGGGGAGGGCCTTCTGCCCGAATGTAGCTGGGGCCTTCTTTGGCTTGACTACTGCGTCATTTCGACCATGCCAGGGCGTGGGAATTTGTGCAGGAAGCCTATGGTAATAGTCAAAGGGCATTCACCCTCGGGTAGGGAATTCCTTACTGCCATTATTCGGTTGCCCGTTGAATCTCTGGCGCGGACGGGGACCTCGGGAGCCCCTGCTCCTTACAATGCCGAGCTTCAACTTCCGCAACCTGGGAGTGAGTTCCCATAGACGGTGCCAGATGATGCGGTTCGATGGTGCGGAGCCAGCATCTCTACTGTGTGCAGTGCTGATGACAGCAGGGGGTCCTGGAGGCAAGGGTTAGTCCAGAAGGAGGGCGTTCGGGGTGGATCACCTTGGCACGATGATGGCCGGCAGCTTCTTGGTCCCGTGGTAGGTGAGAACGGGAGGTACCTCCGGTGCGGGAGAGAGTCAGGGACGGAGATCCTTCAAGAAGACCTGGCTGAAAAACTCAGAAAACAAGGGTTAGGAGGCCCCCGGGGTGGTTTTCCGGGGGGGAACCTCCAACGCCCAAGTCAGTGCTTTGAGAAAGAGAGATACTTAGTAATAAGCACAAGGGACTCTTGCCTGGCGTGTCTTTCTGAGGGCCAAAGGGAGAGTATTCAGGCGAAGGGAGAGTTTTCAAGCGGAGGGAGTAGAGCGTCCTCTGTTTTTCGGCCTCTCTCTCTGTCCTCTCTCCAGAAGGCCCCCTGTTTGTGACCATTTCTCTAGTAAATAAGAGAGGGGGTGACCTTTTCAGATTGTGACACGTGTATGGACGGATGGTGTTTGTACTTCTTAGCGTAGGGGCCCCTAGCCACCTGCAGGCTCCTTGGGCCATGAGCTGTAGCCCTTCGTGACAGGACATTAGACTGCGATGGCGTGTCAGAGCATATCTGAAGGTGGCATGTCGGAGACGTATGTGATCGGAGTGTCAGAGACTCCTTGATAACTCTTGCCGTACAACCGAGGTCCCTTTGGTTGATGTTTCACTTCGGGGTAAGGAGCCTTTTTTCGGAGTCAGGCTGGAACTTTAGCGTCTCCGTCTTCGGGGGCTCTTCTCCTTTGGAAGGTGATTGGTCCTTCTCCGCCGAAGCTGGTTCAGTCGCCTTCCCGAATGAGGCGCTGTGCTGGCTCCTGAAGTTGGAATTGACGAGCTACCGAGGTCGTGTGCCTCAGGTGTCTGGCTCTCTCTTTTCCGTGGTCGGTGGGTAAACTGGGCGATAGAACTTTGGCTATCATGTTCAATGGTTTCACCATTTTGAGCAAGAAGCTACTAAGGAGACAGAAACTGAAATGCTCAAGAGGTACCCAAAGCAATTTCCTACATTGCTTGAGAATTTGGAGGACCAAATTCTTTAAGAAGGGAAGAATGTCATGCCTGTGACTTGTATAGGCCCTAGGCTATTATGAGATGTACATATCAAGTACATTATGTGAATATGTGATTAATAAAAATCACAAGTGTAACATTAAGGGATACATAGTGTAAGTGCCCCATGAGGGTACCCTAGAGGCACTCCATCTAAACCCCAAGAGAAAATTAATGAAATATGGTAAAACCATGACTCAAATGAAGCTATATCATAGTGCTAAGGCACATTGTGATAATGTGGCTCAATTTGATGAGTAAAATTAGTTAAGAAACCAAGAAGTCAAGTGACATGAGCTAAGGTACAAAAGGGAAATTCTTAGACACACCCCAGTGTGCTCTTATGTGAGCTTAAAAACTCTGAACCTTAATGGACAATACATGGAAACAATGGTTATGATGGAGATACCAATGTGGGTAACCATACACTCATAAAAAAATTTGGTGACTCCATCAAAAGTGGCAGAGACACACTGGAGTGCACTAGAACACTCTTAAGTGCACCATTTGTGCACCATTATGTGCAAGTGTGTGCTTATGATGGCTTTAAAGCCTAGGGGCTTGAAGGGCATTCTATGGAAATGATATCTATCATTCAAAAGGAAATTTGGGCTGCAATGTGGACCAATGGGAGGTGGAAAACATTAAGGCAACATGAAGATACCTTAAGAGACACTAAAGTGCTTTTAGGTGCACTCTTAAGTGCACTTGTGTTCAGAACAAAGTTTGAGGGCCTAATTGGCTGAATGAAGTTTCAAAGTGGGTGCTCAATATGCACCACTTGAGAAGCTAAGTAGGTTAAAAAAAATTCCAAAAGCACTTAAGCTAATTGGAAAAAGGTTGGACTTAAAGTCCTAAGTCAATGGTCATGGTGGCTACACATTCGGCCAAGTTTGTTTGCATAGTATTCAATAGCTATTCAAGGAGGCTTATTGGCTCTTTCTTGGTATCTTTTTAAGTTCATTTAACCTAGCTAAGCTCCTTCCATGCACCAAAATAAATGCCAAACAAAAGAAAGGAAATAAACTGGCTTAATTGGCCTTTTCGGCCACTGCCTGATTTTGGTCACGAAAGACCAATTTGTGGTAGCTTCTTAGCTATTTATTATTATCCATATGATGGAATTAATCCAAGAAAAATACCTATAAAGGACTGAGTAAAAACAAAGCAAAAAGGAGGCAAAATGAACTAAATGATTTGGTGATCAAGCCATTAGGCCAACATTTATTACTAAGTCTTCTAAGGCAATTTCCAAGCTATTCCCAAGCAAAGTCCTACACCATTTGCAACCCAATACTTATCCCTAAGATCTTCCAAAGACCATTGAAAGGAAGAGAAGAAAAAGGAACCAAAAGTGAGATAAAAACAAACAAAGAAAATGTAAATGACTTATTTAAGTCATTTGGCCACCGCCTACATTCAAGCCTCCTTAAGGCAATTTCTTTGCAAGTGTTTAACCATTTTTTGGCTATTTTCTACTCTCCTATCTCTTGCAAACACCTTAGACACAAACCAAGAGTATATGGAGGCCAAGTCATAAGAAAGAAATCCAATACAACACCTATAAGGCAAAACCAAAGCTATGTTGATACATCTAATGTGGTGTCCTTCTATAGCTACTTTCTTCTTGCTTTCTATTACCTGCTCTGGGGTAGTCCAATTATGGTGCCAAAATTGTGGATTTAAAATCCCAAGATTGGTATGTTCTATGAGCCATTAGAACAATACCTTTAATGTGTATACACAAGTGGCCCTATTGGGCACTATGTGAATACGTGCATATTGGTCCAACCATTACACATATATTCACATTTTATGTGCATCATGGCAGTAAGGAAGAAAAACACTAGCGCAAGTCTTAATCTTAGCTACCATACATTAGGCAATATTGTTAAGTTCATGTTTTCAGCCACTGTACCCGAACTTCTATAAAAAAGACTATATTAATCTAGCCATGTACCCCATATTTTATCTGCTCATTTTCAAGTAGAAATTTAGAGAAAACTAAAGAATTTGGTTTTACATCAATAGTCCACCTATGGACCAAGTTATGGACTTTTGAAGTCGGTAAAAAAATTCTGACCAAATGAATAGTAAATTAGCCAAATTTGCAATGTCATAACTTTGGCTACAGGGCTTCAAATGCAGGAATTCTTATGCTCTATATGTGGTCAAAATTTCATACCAATATTTACTCTACACAGTGAGATATAGAACTTTGAGTGCAGAGTCAAAATTCTATCCATTTTATGACCATTATGCCCATACAAAATTTCATAAGTGTGAAAACACTTCATTCACAAGGGGTAAGCCCTCTAAGGCTATCCCATACATGTCCAATATACATAAGAATTACATGCTCTTGAATATAGCAACTTTGTGTGGTCAGAACAGAATTTACAAACAAGCAGCCCATCATTCACACTTAGATAGCTTGTGCACCACCTTCACATACATAACAAAACCATCCTCAAATGTTCACATACTTATTCCAACTTTACATGCCTTACATGCACATGTATTCATGCATTACATCATGGCCTTAACTTAGCTAAAGACATGCACCCAAGTCACAAGAGATGCTTGAGACACAATACACTCCAAAACAGGATGTTGGATAGTTGCTGTGTAACACAATAAGTACCATTACTAAAAATACCAAATGTGCTCCTAAAATCACCAAAGTTTCCAGATCATAACTAGGCACATGGAAGTTCATGTACCTTAAAATTTCAGATTAAAACCCAAATGACAAAGGTCAGTTTGAATGTGATTTTTCTGCTGGACCTGAAATGGGCAGATTTGAGGGAAGGTAAGTTTCATGGAGAAACTTAGTAAGGAGAACACTTTAACACTAAGGTAATGTAACCTTTAGCAATCACCTACTTCCAAAGACACTAGAAAACAATAAAACACAATGCAAATATCCAATATAGAGCATCCAAATGCAGCAATCAAACACAAACAACAAACACATGTATGCGGCAGCAACAACATTCATTGGTTAGTCCAAAAAACATGTAATAAACATAAGTAGATCACGATGGCAGCCCTCCTCAAGCATAAACTTGGCCTTAGGAGAGTTTTAACACTAGTTAGTACTTACTTTGGGCTCTATAAACCTTTTAATTCACTGCCATCACTGTGCACTTCACACTAGGTCACAAAACCTTTACTAAGTGCACTCCCTTCACTAAGCTTGGTTCGTCAAGCTCATGGCTCTCTTTCAAGTTTAGCCTTAGCTTCATGGATGCTTGGAAATACAGTAAAAATCCCATGAGAGCAAGAGAACTCCTTACCTTTTGCTAGAAATCCAATAAACCTTAGATAAACCCAAAAACTAGGGTTTATGGTCTTCCTTGATGCTTTGGTTGTCTTCTCTTGCCTTCTCTTGATTTTTTATAGTAAGGTGGATATGGAGCGATGTGGAGGATTCAACGAAGAACCCTAGCAAGTGGAGGTCAAAATTTTGGAAAGTGTATAAGTTTATGTCTTTATGCTGTAATTTTCCCATTTGATGAAAGTGGTAACACATTCTTCCTGAATTCTCATTACCATTTACCTAGTGGTACCCCTGCCTATGTACCCTCAAGTTTTGGGAAGGAAAATCTGTGTAGAAGGATGGATGAAGAGTAAATCTGAGCCAACCTTAAGCAAGCCTTGCACTTGGTGTTTCCTAAGTTTGTGCTTATGTTTTTAGGCACATGATCAAGCTTTATTTCTGCTTCTTGAGTATAGGTGAGGACCCAATATAAGGCTTATTCTCCTATATTTTGAAGGGAAAAAGCTACCCTAGGTGATGGCTTAAGCCAAAGGAAGCTAGAGGCTGTGATCAATGGGCTATATGCGCTTAAAGCACTTTGGTAAGCTAGCTAGTTTGCTTTTGGAAAGTATAGGGTTTTTGCTCAAGTTGGGCCAAGCTTGATAATTACCTGGAGCTCTATGATAAATGAATATTAATTCAAGTGATCACAAGAAGAAACTACCAAAGAATCATGCTTGCTATGTTATGGAAACCTAATGTTGTGGTGTGTGTGTCTGTGTTTTTCTGATTCCATGCATGTGCTAACCCCTTTATCACTTATATATGGATTATGTATTATGTTATACTTGTTGTTTTTGGTGTCTTTTATGTCTTTGAATGCAAGTTACCAAAGAAGTTGGAGGTTTATGTGTATCAATGTTTTAAGCATTGAATAAGGCACTAAGTACTGTTTGGTTCTTCATTGAGCACCCATGTACTCATGCCCACTTTTGCCCATTTTAGGTATAGAAGTACAGGACTAAGGGGCTTAAGAACCTTTGTAGGAGGTCTATGTACATAGAGGTAAAACTCTCAGTTATGACTAATGAAAAAGGAAGTATAAAAAGGTTCATTAATCTGGACTGATGACTATGTTTCTGTGTTATGTAGGCCTTGATGGCTATAGTGGGTATTGCTGTTTTTGGATCAATCCTGGAATAAGCTAGAACCAAGGGGTCATGAATAATCTGTGGCCTAAATATCAAGTTAAAGTAAAAGTAGAAGTCTCAGTGGGTCTGGAGACTATATGAACAAAAAAAGTGTACCATGCATAACACCTTTTGAAACATCAAACTTTGGTGTTTTAGGCCATGTGGTCCTTCTTGAAATTTTGGCCTGTATATAGTTGTATATGTAAAACAAGAGGACTATGCTAGAATAAATGTGTGCCTGTACATATTTTTGGGCCTAGGTGGGCATAAGGCACTAAGAAAAAGAAATATGCGTGGTTTGAATCCTATGATGTATGCATGTATGTATAAGCATGGTTAACTTTGATGAAACTCTAAAAAATGTAAGGACGCACTACTAAATGCATACCTAGCCCTTAAGCAATCTCAAGTGAATGAGAACCCACCTGTTGGTAAAATTAAGTAAATTATACTAAAACTTCAAAAGCTTGAGATTCCCAATAAGGTAAACTTCATGTTAGGGTTAAGAATTCTGGGAGTTAGAGTCTAAGTCACCGAATGAAATCAACTGAGTAACTAAAATTGACTAGTTGACAAGAATGTGATGAAAGGATTAGGTTAAGGGTGAGTTGGGCACTGACATTCCCACTAGGAGGGTCTTAACATCCTCCCTTACATCTGCTACCACATTTTCCTTGATGATGCAATATTCAATTGAGCAGTCAAAATCTTTTATATATTCAATCCATCATCATTGCCTCGTGTTCAACTACTTTTGAGTGAACAAGTATTTCAAACTTTTATGGTTATTGAAGATTCATAATGACCTCCCCATCAAGTAGTGTCTCCAAAGCTTGAGTGTGAAGACTACCACCGTTAACTCAAGGTCATGAACTGGGTACAACTCATTAGGCCTCAACTGCCTTGAGCCATAAGCAATCATTTTGTTTTCCTGCATCAATACGCATCCTAAACCAGAACCTGACACATCTGTATATACTGTAAAAACCTTTCCTAGGTCTGGCAAGATAAGTATTGGTGTAATAGTCAACCTCTTCTTCAACTCCAAGTAAGCCTCCTCACACTTCAGCGTCCACTCAAACTTCTGAGCTTTCTTGGTCAAGGCTATCAATGGTACTGCTACCATAGAGAATTTCTTTATGAACATCCTATAGTAGCCTGCCAAGCCTAAAAGGCTCCAAATTTTAGTAATTGTAGTCAGTCACTTCGACTCCACCATTACCTAAACTTTCTCAAGGTCGATTGAGAAACCTTGACCACTTTTAGTGTGCCCCAAGAACTCTATCCTTTCAGACCAAAACTCACGCTTAGACAACTTTATATAAAATTGGTTATCCTTCAATACTTGTAAAGTTGTTCTAAGGTGCTCCTCATGCTCCTGAGTGGACTGTGAGTATACTAAGATATCATCAATGAAGACTTTAACAAACTAATCTAAGAACAGTCTGAAGATTTTATTCATGGTGTCGATGAACATTGTTGAGGCATTCATCACACCAAATGGCATAACTGTATACTCATAGTGTGCATATCTTATCCTGAAAGCTATCTTGGTGATATCTTCCTCCTTAACCCTGATTTGTAAATATCGAGACTGGAGGTCAATCCTCGACAACACATTCGCTCCCTTCAATCTATCAAATAGATCATCGATTCTAGGAAGTGGATAGTTATTCTTGACTGTTACTGTATTTAACTTTTTATAGTTGATGCACAGTCTTTAAGTCCTGTCCTTCTTCTTCACAAACAATATCATGGCTCCCCATAGTTACACACTAGGCCTTATAAAGACTTTCTTCGCAACCAATACTGTATACTCGTAGTGCCCATATCTTATCCTGAAGGCTATCTTGGTGATATCTTCCTCCTTAAGCCTAATCTGGAAATTTCCAGACTAAAGGTCAATCCTCGAGAACACCTTCGCTCCCCTCAATCTGTCAAATAGATCGTCAATTCTAGGAAGTGGATACTTGTTCTTGACTGTTATTACATTCAAATTTTTATAGTCGATGCACAGTCTTAAAGTCCCATCCTTTTTCTTCAGAAACAATATCGAGGCTCCCCACAGTTATACATTAGGCCTTATAAAGCTTTTCTCTAGCAGCTCTTCTAACTGCTTCTTCAGCTCATCCATTCAGGAGCTGACATTCGATAAGGAGGCATCAAAATTGCTTCCGTTCTAAGCTAAAGGTGAATGGAAAACTTGGTGTTCCGCTTGGGTGGTAACCCAAGCAAATCCACTGGGAACAACTGGGGAACCATATTGGCTACAGGGATCTCCTTAAGTTCTTTTTTTATGGCCACCCTATTCAAAGTGTAATACTCATTCTCGTCAACTATAGGGATGGAATCCATAACCCTAAAGTGCAAATTTCTAGCACCCCTCACTCACCATCTTGTGCAAGTCACTTTGGCTCCTTGAGCGTCTGTAATATTGACTGAGTGACTAGCAAAGTCAACTTGCACCTTGTGCTTACTTAGCCAATTCATTCCCGACACTAGGTCATATGACCTCAATTTTATAACCCATAACTCACAAGCAAAGTCATGGTTGCCTAACTACAAGGGAAACCTAGTAACCAACTAATTGCTCGCACAAAACTCTTCCTTGCAATTCTAATGAGTTTCAACTCATCAAAAATATCATGCTACAATTTCAATCTATCTACCAAGCTAGATGATATCAAAGAAAGAGTAGCACAAGTATCGAATACTACTCTAACACTACCATTATGAAATGTAAAATTACCTTAAATAGGGGATGGCTTTCTAGTCACTTAACTAGCCAAGATGGAGACCCTTGGCTAAACTATTGTTATGGCCACACCAGGTTGATTTCCTATGGCATAAGGTGCAGAGGCTGGATTCCTAGGTGCACCCGGCAAGGGTCGACCCTGTGGGCATTCCCTTCACCCAATGACCACTCCGACCATAAATGTTGTAGATATTTGTCCCCAAAGTTCATGGCTTTGTGCCATGGAACCTTATACATATAGGACACAAACCCCTTTTCTTCCTCTTGACCAGCCCTTGGCTCTCAGCCAACTTTCCTACCATTGGATGCTTTCTAGCATTTTTTCTTAGGTTGGATGGTCTAACCTTCTCTTTCTTGGTCTTAGTCCTCAAGTCCTCGATTTCCCTCTCTAAGGCCAACACCTTCTGAACCACTTGGTGGTAGCTTCGAATATCCATCGTTGCCATATACCTCTGAGGCATGGGTTTAAGGCATTGGAAGAACTTCTTGGCCCTTAACTCATCATTTTTTGCTATATATGGAGCATACCAGATGAGTGAATTATAACATTACTCATACTCCCTTACGGACATCTTTCATTAAGTGAAATCTTCAAACCGAATCCCCATTTGGTCTTGAGCTACCTCACTAATATACTCTGGTCAGAACTTTCTCTCAAAGTTTGACCACTTTAGCACCTTTTTTTTTGTGCTCCAGTCAATCCCCATTGATTTCCTTTAACAACTCCAACACATCATCCCACTATAAGCTAGCTTTCCCTCTAAAAAAAAGGTTCTACGGACATTCTCTACTTAGACTCGTAGCCTCTACAAGTAAAGAGCTGGTTCATCCTGCTTAACTAATCCTTAACCTTGTGGAGGTCACATAACCCATCAAAACTTGGTGGGTCAACCATCTTGAACTTCTCAAGTAACTTCATCTGATATGGTGTTTTTCCCCGCCTTGGAGCCTCCACATACTCCTACTCCTCCTCATGCTCATAAGCATGCTCCTACTTCTCACAAGCCTTAGGCACATGCTGGTGGTTGGCATGTGTCTCTTGACCTTGGGGCAGGTCACCCCCTTGGTCACCTTCCTCTAGAACAACTCCTCTATTTTCTTGGTCCTGAAACAACTCTTTCAGAATTATGGTCATGCCCTATGCCACCTGTACCAAAGTCTAAGCCATCCCTTTAAGCACCCTAGATATGTTATCCAACCTTGCCATAATTGGATCACTAGAACCCTCACCAGGGTCCTTAGCCCCTTTAGCAGTACCTGATCTAGTGTCAATGATAGCAACCTACAACCAAAGCCGAACGACACTCCATAGATGTTGGTTAGTCTTAACTATCCTAGCACATGGACTTTAAAACTAGATCTTAGGTCCGAGCCTCCAATGTCTATGAACTGGGCTCTGATACCAAACTGACATAGCCCTTCTTGACCCTGCCTAGGAAACCCATGAGAATGGGTCTCACATTAGCTACAATTGGCTAGTTATTTATGTGCACCAAATTAAAACTTCATGTCACTAGTTAATTAACCTAGAAATGCAAGCATGCATGTACTTTTGCTTCAACTTGAGTATGCAAAAATCTATAAATCATTCATATTTGCCTAGGCATTTTCCATGGAAACCAAAGGTCAAATAGTTAAAGCATATAATATCAACATTTCTATCATCATAACTACACATAATAACCATGTAAGGGCATTCAACAAAAGAAAACTAATGCTCCTGACCCCAAAGCAACACTAGAGTCTTGTACTCTATCCATAAACAAAGGAGGCAACCAGTGCATACAATATACACAAGGTTTTCTTTCTAAGATATTTCCATCTAACTTCCACCTTAGATGCAATCTTGATGGCAAGCCTTCAAAAGTCCTCCACATGCTCTACTAGCCACTACGGCCAACCAAAACTATAGTTAGTAAGAAACCTTAAGCAACAAGCAACCATAAGAACTAGAATCACAAGGATTCTCATAATAATGTACCTACAACAAAAGACTACCATGATAACCCTCAGTGGTTATCGGGCTCAACGAGTCAGAATCTACACAATATAAGATAAGAGAGTATGAACTTGTAATTCTTAGTAAGGGATCTTCAATCTGCAAGGAAAAATATTAAGGACAACATATATATAATCATATGTATTTTGTTGTGAGCTCATACAGTGTGATGTTGAACCTATGCATATAGAGTTTTAATCCCTTGGGACTTGTCCTCTACCTGGTCCTTAAACTACAAGGCAAAGCCTTGCTTACTAACAAGCTTTACTTATGATGCCATTCTGCATCTTCGTTGTGCAACATGGTGAGCCTGGAGTACGAACTTCCAGTGAGGGAACGCCTGGAGGAGGGGCCTCCGGTGGGAGAAGGGCTGCAAGGACTTAGGAAAGCAAGGGTTAGGAGCTCCCTGAAGTATTTTCCAGGGGAGGAGCCTCCGACGCCCATGTCAGTACTTCGTGAGAGTAGAGAAAAGGAATAGTAAGCAGAGTATAACAAGAATTCCCTGTTACCTCTTCATGGTCCTTATGAAAGCACTATGCAAGTATTTATATGAGGGCACAGGGAGAAGGCCGTTTGACATAGCCTGCTGAGATGGTGACACGTGTTCAGCCCGATTTAGCCCGTACCTCTGCAGAGGGCTCCTCTAGCTGGCGTTAGGCCATTCTGACCAAGGGTGCCGGCGGGGGTGCTGTGACAGGAGTGCCCGTGTCAGGGGCGTGTGCAAGGCTTTTGTGTCAGAGGCTCCTCAGCCATTTTTTCGTATGTCCACATGGCCTTTTCGGGGGACCAAACTCCTTCAGAGTACAGCGCTCGTTCGGGGAGGTGAGCTTCTTAGGAAGGAGGTCCCTTGTTTGTACGAGGCACCTTCAGTTGGGCTCTCCCGAGGTCAGGCTCGGGTACCTGATGAGGGCACTTTGTGAGCGCGCTCTGAGGGTGGCCCAATGAGTTTTCGAAGGTAGTTTTGGGCATGTGAGGTCGACGCGAAGTCACCCTCGGGAAGGGTGTTGACCCGTTCTGACCGAAGTTGGTCCCATGGGTTTCCTGAGGGTAGCACCTATTCGGCTTGTCCAAGGGTGCTGAGGCCCTCTCTTTGCCGGGGTTTTTTCGTGTCTGTTTCGACCGAAGGTGGTGCGCTGGCCATGGGTGGTGCGCACATGTGAAGTCCTTCAGCGGGTGATAGCCCTTCGGCTATCAACTTACTAGCCTAACTAGTGAAGTTCATCACTAGTTGAAACTCCCATTATGTTGTATAGGGGCGCTATGGTTGGACTAATAATTCCTAGGTCCCAAAGAACCCATGAGGTGTACTAAGGTTTCTTCATTGAGGCTTTGAACCTAAAGGTACAACTAAGGTCTCGATGGTGCTAAATCTTCCACTTTGTCTAATGGTGCAATGTTCTGACCTTTAACTAGTTTTCTCATAAGGTGCGCTCTCCATCCATGAAACTTTGAGAAAACCCCTAGATCAAGAGAGAGTTTTGGGTGTTTCTGTAGTGCCACCAAATTACCACAACATTTAGGCACCCTTAGGACCATCCATGCACTCCCTTGGATCCTCCAACAAAAAGTTAAGTTTGCTGGAAAACAGGGCATTAGGGCTGCAGCACGACTACGCTACAGGCTTAACATTCTAGTGCACTAGAGACACATCCTAGGCATTACAGCTCCACTAGTGCCAAGGCTCGTTCCCTGCACCCAAGAAAAGTCCCTAAGCCTTATTAGGAAGCTTCTTATGCCCTCAAAGCATGCCAAACATGCTTCTTCTCAACATAAACTTGCAAACCAACTTGAAAAGGCCACAAAAACACCACTACAACCATCCTATGATGCATCAAAATGTCACACAAGCCACAAATCCAAGCCCAGTCTACCATGAACACACTTTCCCTAAATCAATGCCATTGACAAAACTACTTGATTTCATCAAGTAACAACACTGAAATAGCATCAATTGAACATGAAACCATAAATCACCTACCTCAAATTCAAGTAACAAGCAAGAATCAAGCAATTCTTAACCAAGAACAAGGTTCTTCTAAGATTTACCTAGGTTCCAAGCAATCCAGGACAAATAGCACCAAATTAACACAATCTAAGCAAAACCTAAGCCTTAAAACACCAAACAAACAAGAAATCAGCGGGAAAATCAAGTTACCTCATGTAAAAACCCAACTCCAACAAGAAACACATAGAAACAACCTTCCAAACCACCAAACAAGCTTGAAATAAACTCGCCAAAGCTTGTATACCCTTGGAGACTTTAAAATCCACCAGGAACTCTTGATTTTGTGCAAGAATTGATGAAGAAATCAAGTGGGCAAGAAGGAGGTCGAATTTGGAAGAGAAAGGATGAACAATAGTAGCCACAAGCCCCTTCTCTTGCAAGTTATTATAAGCCTTTAACTACAACTAAACTTCTTTTAAGTTGCCTAAAAGTCTCCATCACTAAAGAGTAACCCAAGTCAAACTTTAGTCAAAACTCTTGCACTTAGGCTAATTTTTGGGTCTTAAAACAAATTTTTGACTCCCAGGACTCAACTCGACACCTTAGGATGTAAAATTATCATTTTGCCCTTGACCTATTTTGGTGCCATAAACTTTTGGAACCTAGTAATCCATGCCTAACTTACTTGACATTACCTACTTAACTTGAAATAATGTATTAAACTAAGAACTTGATCATTTTACCTCTTTCAATCAAGCTTCTCACTAGGAAGGTCGTAACACATTGTGAAATAAAATTTATGGACATGAAAAATACTATTACACCCCTATTGGAAAAATTACCAAAATACCACTAATGGAGCTCAATTGATTTATATTTCAGTTTTAGGGCTTATTTTAGCTTAATAGCATGATATGAAGAAATCTAAGAACTAATGGAGCTAGAATTGAAAGATTTGAAGCCAAAGGTACTTATACTCCTAGGGACATGACCATGTCACAGGCCATGTATCCTTTCTACCTTGAAAATTTTTGGAAGTCTTCACGTACATGCCCATGGTTCATGTTACACACCCTTGTCAATTCCATGCCCTTGTTATAGGCCATGTCACTTGTTCTATTTCATATTTTTGTGTCATGTAGATTTACACGACCTTGTACTTAACCATGTTAAGTTACAATCTTGTCTTAGTCAAGAATTTTGTGTTTTCTATTGGGATTTTCATTAATTAGGGACTTTAAGATCATAGAAATAGCTTAGCATTCATGGAAAAGGGTAAAAAGAAATTACTTTGGATGATTAACATCGATTAGGAAGCATTAGGTGAGGATTGCTTTGATTGGAAGATTGCTTAGAGATGGAGTCTTTCTAATTCCAGTTTTCTTATGCTTTGTTTTTGTTTCTGTTTGCTAATTGATAAACTAAATTTTTATTCTTGCTTGGAGTAGATGAACCCTAGAACAATTGCGTATCTATGAATTCTTTGGTTTAGTTGAATACAGTTTTCCTGCCATTGTCCTATATACCCTTCAATGTTTATTGAGTTGATAGTTTCTAGTTTATTGACTTGAAACTTGACTTTGAGCATGTTAAGTTAACCACTTGTACGTTTAATTTGATCATCATATTGGCAAAAGAGATTACATGAAAGTATAAAGATAGACTGACATAATACCTATAGACTTGGTTCAAACCTAGTAGTGTCACTGATGGAGCATTAATGCATTTTTAATGGTTTCATTTAGGAAGAGATTCTAGTCTATAAACCTATGGATAGATTCAACTGCGTCGAGAAGTAAGTTTGACTGTTCTAGGAGTTCTCAACGATCCATGTATGTTATACTTTGACTAAGCTGAATTAGGAGTAGCACAAGGTTGTTTTATGGGGATTCATATCTAAGCATGACTTTCATTCATTATTGATCTATTAATTTGCTTTGTATTGCTTTAAATTATTCATTTATAGTAGTAGTTTAGTATTCTCTAATTGCTAGTTTTTGCAATCAACACCCATAGTTGTTGATTGGATAATAGAAAGAAGGAAGAGAAAAGTGGCCACACTCAGCCTTATGGAATATGACCTTGATGCCTATCATTGTGTACTATGGAATGATAGGTGCACTTGCCTTTAGTTCCTTGTAGTTTCATATTTTATAGCTAGGTTGGGAGCGCATCAAGGGCTGTAAAATTATCTCATTCTTTAAAAATTTGGTCCTCTGAATACCAACTTAGTTTAGTATAATAACTTGGATATTTCTTTTACATATCCTGCTCAATTTTCCATGAGGCCTCTTCTTCATGATGGTTAAACCTTAGTACTTTGACCCTATGTATCCGATTAGTCTTTAGATTCCTGATCTACCTATCTATGATCTTAACTAGATGCACCTACTAGGTTAGGTATTCTCTTAGAAGGATTACTGATGAGAATACCACTTGACCATGATCGATAAAGCACATTCATAGAAATCTCACATAAAATACAATATGAATATAGGACAAGCTTGGTGGCAGTGCTAATTTATCGGCCACCTTTCCCACTCTTTCTAGTGTCTCAATAAGGACTGTTATACCTTTGAGCTAACTTGCCCCTCTAGCTGAATTTAGCCACTCCCTTCATGGGAAATACCTTTAGGAGATACCTTTAGGAGTATTTTGTCTCCTATGTCCAATTGTAGCTCAAAATGTTGCACACATTTTAATATTAATTCTTCTACCATGGGCATTTTTTCTTGTGGTGGTCTAGGCTGAAAACCAGGCAGTTGTTTTTGCCTCTGATTACTAAAAAAAAAAAAGGATGGTTCCTCCATCCTGGATTATATGTGTTGCCATATGGATATTTCTATGGCCTTGGTGGATTTCCAATAAAATCCACATACTCAATTTTCTTCATCCAATTATACATCTAACAATCATAACTTGAGTGACCTTCTCCACAAAAATCACACCGCATTACTGTAGCTTGCTTATGAGTAGCAAAAAATTTTTTGAATTCCTTTGTTAGAGCTTCAACTTGATTAACTAATGCAAAATAAGCATTACATTTTTTTAACTATAGCTGCTCTACTCAATTTAATCTTTGGTGATGACTGTCATTGGTAATTATTCATAGTCATCTCCTCAATTAGATCCTTTGCTACTTTGGGTGTTTTGTTGTTCAAATTACGACTAGCTACTATATCAATCATCTGTTTAGAAGCATAATTCAAACCCTTACAGAACATCTGCACTTGCATCCATGTAGGTAATCCATGATGCAGACATTCCCTCAATAAATCTTTAAACCTTTCCTAACCTTTGTAGAGTGTCTCATAATCCATCTATTTGAAAGCAAAAATATCATCACGAAACCTTGCAGTCTTAGTCAGAGGAAAATACTTGGGTAGAAATTTATCAGCAATAGCATTCCATGTGGCAATAGAACCTCTTAGAAGTGAAATCAACCATTGCTTTGTCCTTCCTCTCAATAAAAATGAAAATACCCTCAATGGAATACGATCTTCACTAGCATGATTAATTCTAAATGTGTCACAACCTTCCAAACAATAGTACTGTGAGAATTAGGATCTTCATTTTCCAAGCCATCAAATTGAACACAATTATGCACCATCTGAATAATGTTTGGCTTCATCTTAAAATTATTGGCATTGACATAAGGTTTAACAATACTGGATTCCGTCCTTTCAAGAGATGGTTTAGTATACTTAAACATAGTCCTCGTTTGATTTCGTTCCTCCATGATTAACTGTTCTTCCTTCTCTCTTTTTTCCTCTACTTCAAGAAGTAATGGCTGCAAATTAGCACTCCTTATATAGCAAAGTCTCCTTAAAGTTCTTTTAATTTCTAGATCAGTGTTAACCACTTCATTAGGGTGACAACAAGTTATGAACTATCTTTCTTACAAGAAAAGAACAAAAAATTAGCCAAACAAAGATAAAATAAAAATAAAAAAAAATACTACAAGAAAAATAAATTGGTAAATTAATAGAGATTAAACGTTCAAGTGGCAATCTCAACAAATGTTTCTTGGCAATAGCTCCAAAAACTTGATGTGTCTTGTGCTCACAAATCTTCCCACTACACTAATTCAATTCTTAATGTGGATGTGTTAAATCTCTCTAGACTTATATGAACTCACAGGCAAGTACATAGATCATTCAAGTATAGCAATGGCAAGTATTAAGATCATTTTTCCATAAGATTGAAGTTGTCTACTATACTTAACCCCTTTCTATTATTTAATGGGTAATGAAAAGGTTTTGATTAACTAACTACTAAGGATTAAAATAACCAATGTAACTAAAAATATAAAAAATTAACAACAACAAGAAATAGACAAATAATCAATAATCAACAATCAAGATATATCAAGCTTAGATTCAAATCCCGCATAGAAATCTATCGTGTTATTCTTACTTTAATTTAACTGGTATATAATTTAGTTGGACCAAGGAGTACTCTCTCCAATAGATTATCCCTTTATTTCTCCTAGTGGCCAACTGATAGCCAAAGCGCTATTACCCTCTGAACTCCTAAGCTTTGACAAGCACCACCGTCGGTAAAAGGTGAGCACCACCCTCGGTAAAAGTTGCGCACCACCCTCGGTAAAGGCCGAGCATCACCTTCGGATCGGACGAGCGGCAACCTTGGAAAAAGAGGGTACACAGTCCTTGACCCTTTAACCTTGGTAAACCACCATCCTTGGCGAGGTAGAGCTTCTCCTGAAGGTCCCCCGCTTCGCTAAAGAACTCATCTTGACAGCCCTCGTTGATGATATCTAGCCCAATGAGGCCTCCTATTCCGAAGGGGTCTCGTTACCCGAAGGGGTCTTACGGAAATAAGACAAAAATGGTTAAGAAACCTCTAAGACAAAGACCTCGCACATGCCCTTGACACACAGACCTCCCATGGCCCTGACTCTTGGACAGAATAGCTTATGGCCAGTTGGAGGTCCCCCATCCCCGAAGATACGGATCACACCCGACCGAACACGTGTCATGATCTGAGCGAGCTATGGCAATCGGACTTCTCCCAACGCTCTTCTATAAATACTTGGAGAATAACCTTGGTAAGAGGATATATACACAACTCTCTCCACTCTTTTACTCTCCACTCTCTGCTCCTTACTTACCAAATACTGACTTGGGCGTTCGAGGCTCCTCCCCCGGAAACACATTCCGGGGAGTTCCTAACCCTTGTTCTTTTGAGCATTTCAGGTACTCTTACACCGGAAGTCCCTACTTCAAGCCATCATGTCGTATAACGAAGATGCCGACGGGCATCATTTGGCACCATCTGTGGGAACTCACCCTCATGTAGCCGTCATTGAGACTCAGTGTTCTAAGGATAAGGGGCTGCCGAAGTCCTCATCCGCGCCGGAGAATCAACCGGTGACCGAACAACCCGCTGTAGGGACTTCTTTGCCTGAGGACAAATGCCCTCTAATGATCACGATGAGCTTCCTACGTGATTTTCAATGCTCTGTTGTGGCTGAAATGATGCAACAGTTGGACCAAAGGTAGTTTCAACCACATTCGGCCCGAAGGGTGTCCTCACCAACTCCCCGTCGGGAGAAAAGCCCGAAGTCCACTCACCGGAGCTCAGGGAGTGGAGACTTCTATGACGAATCCTCAATGGATGACGTACCTTCTAGAGGCCGACATACCAGAGAAACGGCATCAAAAGGGGCCAAAACTTCCCGACGGTGAAGTTCATCACCGGAGGAGAAATCACAATCCCCCGGTCGCCGAAGTTATTCCCCGAAAAGGAGGTGTCGTTCTCCGTTGCCGGAGGTCTCCAAGCAGAGAGAAGAGCCTAACATCACCATCCTCATGGAAAAGATCCTAGAAAGGTTGGAGAAAGTGGAAAGGCAGATGGCTCGGAAGCCTGTCTAGTCAATGTTGTCGGAAACCTTCACCGGAGAAGAGTCACCCTTCATCCGAGCGATAGTTGAGGCACCTATGCCAAGCGACTTCCGGGTGCCACGCTTGGAGACGTACGATGGCCGAAGTGACCCCCAAGCCCACCTAACCAAGTACAGGCATAGTATGGTGCTACGCGGTGCCGATGATGCTACCTTTGCAAGTGCTTTGAGGTCACCCTCTCCGGCCCAGCAACCACGTGGTACAACTGCCTTGCCCCTAGAACTATAATGAGTTTCCAAGAGTTGTCCACGGCGTTCACGCAAAAGTTCATCGGCGGCAGGCCGACAGCGAAGATGTCGGTTCAAATGTTTGACATTGCGCAAAGAAATGGAGAGACATTCGTGACTATGTTGAAAGATTCAATCGAGAGGCCTTGAGCGTACCGGACTTCTGCCCCAAAATATGCATCCTCTGTTAGGTTCATTCCCTAATGCTTGGCCCAGGCCAAGAAAACAAAAGGAATGTTATGAAAAACATGGAGATTTGTGAAAGCAAGGCATAGTGGTATATGTGCTAAATTGAGGACTTTCGGGTTCTAAATGCACAAAGAAAATGGCCATGGGATGATTGCAGGAAAATAAAATGGGAGGATTATAATGCACACTTAAACTAGTGATGCTAGTGAAACTACAAATTAAGAATGAAAGCTTTCGGCCATGCAAAGTTGTAAGGGGACTAGTGGGATACTAGGCCAATTTTTGGTAAATTTCAATGATAACTGGTCAAATCTTGTCTCCCACTAAGGAATTAAGTCATCATTGCCTTGGTATGCCTAAATTGTACTTGTTATAGTACTTGGCCGAAACATACATGGGACTAATGGTCATTTTAAACTCTTTTAGTTAGTGCTTGGCATTGTGAGCCAAGAAACAATAATAATACCAAGAGTACCTATGTTTTAATGACTAAAATGAAGCAATGGAGCCATGGAAGGTTAAATGAGCTATGCAAACAAGTGGGGAACCATCATGGGCACTAGAACCGCTTTCATCCCAAGTGGCACATGACCGGATGTGCATGTATCCACTTAAACGAAAGGAGATCATTTCGGTCAAGGCCTTCCCTTGTTGTGTTCTTGAAGTGTTGCCGAAATGGTTTTGGGCTAAGGTCAAGGAGAGGAGGATTGAAGCTTGAGTGAGGAAACAAGCTTTGGTTGTGTGATTTTGATTCCTTGAAGTGCTGCCATTGATGAATCAAGCTTGGTTCTTGGAAGCTCAAGTAGAACCGAGACATTTGGGCTACATTACGAGGTAAAGAAGTAAAGTTCACTTGGTTTCCTTGGAAATTTGTCCATGAACAAGTGATTTTTGTGATTAAGTGATGGTTGAAACGTGTTAGGAAGTTGAATTAAAGGACACGTTTTAGACTCAAGCATAACCGAGAGGCTCAAGTTTTGATTGAGAAGGTAGGGTTCACTAATTTGCTTGTTTGCTTGGTAATACACGATGATTCAAGTGATAAAGTGGCTAAGTGATGGTTAATTTTGCTAAATGACCTTAGTTACTTGATGGGCTTATTGAGGTGATTCGGTTCTTAAGTGTTGATTAGCTAATCACTATTGGCATGTGCTAGAAATCCTAGTGAATGAGGCCAATTTGCTAGGCATTTTGGAGCTCTAGTGGATGTGGACTAAAATGGTGAAGTTTGAGTGCAATGGTGCACAAGGGCACATGCTATGGTTTTGGCCGAATGGTCATTGTGGTGTATGAGTGTGTATCTTGTGTGCTTGAGTGTTTCCATGTGCTTGCTAACCTCTTATTATCCATACTCTTGCTTATATGTTTCGGTTATGCTAGTATGTTGTGTATTATTGTGGTTTTGGTGTTTTCATGTTTTGTTTTGTAGGGTATTATGAGCTTGAGGAGGTTAAGTCTAGAGTTTTACACTCGGCTTAACTAAATAAACTCTTAATTGAGTTGTTATAGTAATGAACTCTACTGAGTAATTGTTACTCATTGCCCATACTTTCATGTTTCAAGAAAGGACATTCGGCTTGAGTAGTGTTGCTTGAGTTACTAGTGTGTGTGTGTGCTAGTATTGCTTGTGTGCTAAAGTATGTGCCAATGTTGTGCTTGGCTTGAATAAGTTAATACATTACAAGTCTTTGTTCAAGGTTTCGGCCAACCTTATGGTTTTAGTTGTGTAGGCTTGTAGAGTGTGGGATTGTCTAGGTGAATAGCAATGGATGTGTGGACAGTTGCTTTTATAGTGGTCTTTACCTTCATGACCATGAATATGGCTGTAGGACTTGTGCTGCAGTGTGTCTTGCTTTATGGCACACTTAAGGTTTTATTTGGAGAGTAATGGTCTCGGTTTGTAAGCATAACTTGGAGAGTTTGAACTTTGGTGAATCTTGGCTTGTAGCCATGTTTTATGTACTTTGTAGGCTACCTTTGGTTATGTACATGTATGTGTAGTCTCGGGTGTACTTAGGTTTTGTGGTACTTGGAGTATCTTGGAATGCCAAGTTGTGCTTGTTAGTATGGTTTTGGTTATGTAAATGATGAATGGTTATGGGCCAAGGTGTGGCATGTTTATATGAATGTGAGTTGTGTCTTATGTTGTGAACTTCCCATTTCTTGCTTATGGCCGAATGTTCATTTGCATCCAAACTTGGATTTCTAAACTTATTGATACCTTGGGCTTCATGGTTGTCATACTAGGTAGCACACTTGATTGCACACATCCTAAACACTTATCTATTTGAGTGTATGCCTTGCTTGTCATGCAAGTTATTGAATTACATACTTGCTTGTTTTGCAAGATAGTAGAATTGGGTCTTGCCTCTGTTGCAAGAAATTGAACATGTACCCCTAAAAGCCTCCTGGGCCACCTCCCAAGCCCATTACCTTAAGAAAATAAGACTTAAAGTCTAGTAACAAAGGTTGACCGAATAGTCAGTTAAGGATAACACTTAAGAAACTTGATAGTTGGCTTTCTTAAGAGAGATATTGGTAAGTGGTACAGAGTGTACCTAGGCCAGGGCCTGTGTGGGGTATGACATCTTCGCCATGATATGAGGGCTTCGGCAAGACTTGGAACTCTTTTACGAGTTCTCGAAGGACCCCTCAGACAACCTCGGCGAGTTCTACTAAAGGGCCAAGTAGCATATGACGGCCAAAGAGCTGAGGATGGGGGGACCGAAGTCCGATAACCATCAGCCTGAAGGTCAAAGTCAACAAAATCGCTATTCTGCCGAGGGCGGGGGAAGACCCTGGAAGCAGAAGGGGAAAAAACCCATGTCGTTCCCCCCCCCCCTGAACACCTCCAGAACAAACATACTGCTGGCCATGGAAAGGCAAGGCAATCCAATCCAGTGTCCGAAGGCCATGACTTCGGAAAACAAGAAAGATATGAAGAAATTCTACCAGTTCCATCGCGACCATGGGCATGACACAGAGGATTACTTCCAGTTAAGGAAGTACATCGAGTCTCTCATAAAGCAGGGCCAACTTCGGCACTACCTGCAGATGCTTTCCCCGAAGGGGAGGAGAGAAGAGGAGAGGAAAGGAGATGATGACTATGATTCTGACAGACGTTGGAATCAAAGTCCCAAGAGGAATCCACCACCACTAGTAGGAGTAATCTAGACGATCACCACTGGGATACCATCGGCTGAAAGGAAGAGAAAGATAAGGGAAATCTCGGTCATGGAGTTTGGTCACTAGTCGAACAAGCTTGTTCGGAAGGATGGATCCCCCATGATGTTTCCTCATGACGACCCACTCCTCATCATGGCGAGGATAAGGAGTTGGGATGTTAAGAGAGTACTCCTCGACGATGGTTCTAACACCGATGTCTTATTCTCCCATTTGCTGCCGAGTTTGGGTATCACAAAAGGTGATCTTAAGCTTGTCACCTCCCCTACCTTCAGGGTAGGTCTGTCCGAACTCTCTGTCCTCAGATGGATCAACCTACCTTTGATGCTAAGAGGAACTTCGTCACAAAACAAAGGTGAGCTCCTTGCTTCAACAATGACAAGGTTCATTGTCATAGATGTCCCTTCGTCATATAATGCAATCCTCGGGAGGCAGACGCAAGGAAATCTCCACATCCATCTAGATGTGAAATACTTGACTGTCACCTTCACAAAAAAGGATGGGGATGCTGAGATCTTCATCGACCAAGGAGAAGTGAGGAAGGCCTTTGTAAAGGCAAAACAGGGCACAGCAAATATCCACACACAAACTTCGGGAGCAAAGGCTGTGCTTAGAGAAGAGGCAAAGGGAGAAGAAACAGTAGACCTCAAAAAAATAGAAACAGAAGACGTGGAACTTGTCCCAGGCCGAAGTACCCAAGTGGGGAAGAAACTGGCCGAAGGTGACAAGGGAAAACTTGTATATTTTCTGTTAATGAACAAAGATCTGTTTGCCTACTTACCGAAGGACATGCTTGGGGTAAACCCTCGCATAATCCAACATAGTCTTAAAGTGCACCCAGAGGCAAAGCCCGTTCGACAAAAAAAATTAAGCCACTCGGCATATAAGAACAACTTCATCAAAACTGAAGTACAGCGCTTAATGGAAGCAGGCGTAATAAGGGAGGTCAAGTACCCCGAATGGCTTAGCAATGTTGTCATTGCTATGAAAGAAGGGAGTGATAAGCTCCAAATATGCATCGATTTCCGAAACATAAATGATGTTTGCCCTAAGGATTTTTATCCTTTACCACCAATAGGTCAGTTGGTGGACTCTACTGCCGAATATGGCCTACTTAGTTTCCTCGATGCCTTTAGTGGATACCACCAAATTCGGATGGATCCCAAAGATGAGGAGAAAACTTCTTGCATCACCGAAGTTGGGACTTACTATTACATTAGAATGCCCTTCAGTCTAAAGAATGCTGGTGCCACATACCAAAGGCTAATGAACAGGGTGTTCGACACCCAGATCGGGAGGAATATGGAAGTATATGTTGATGATATGATAGTTAAGACCAAATTGCGTAGCGGTCATATCGAAGACTTAGCTGAAACATTCCACCAACTTTAGGAATTCGGAATTCATCTAAACTCGGAGAAATGCGTGTTCGGAGTAAATGCAGGCAAGTTCCTAGGATTCATGGTGTCGAAAAGAGGAATCGATGCCAATCCGGAAAAAGTCAAGGCCCTGTTGGGATTCCGAACTCCCACAACAGTCAAGGATGTGCAAAGGCTAACTGGGAGAATCACTTCTCTTAGTAGGTTCATTTCCAGATATGGGGATCGGTGTCGACTGTTCTTCAAAGTGCTCACCAAAGCCACAAAAAAAATGGTACCTTCAATGCTGAAGAGCACCCTTGGAGCGAAGATTGCCAAAAAGCTTGGGATGAGCTGAAAACCTACTTAACCCACCTGCCGACACTTCGGCAGTCGAAGGATAAATAATCCCTCATCCTTTACCTCACTATCAGCAAAAAAGCAGTAAGTTCGGTGCTTGTAAAAGATGGAGGAGGGAGACAATGGCTGGTATACTATGTAAGTAAGTCACTACATGGAGCCAAGGTCAGGTACCCTCTTCTACAAAAGGCCATCTATGCCTTAGTATTGGCAAGTAGAAGGTTACGACATTACTTCCAAGTACACCCTATTAGTGTCTGAAGTAACCTACGTCTTCGGAATATCATAAGGAGGGTTGATCACTCGGGAAGACTGTCAAAATGGTGCACTGAGCTTGGTGAATATGGCATCACCCATGAGCCAAGAAAGGCCACAAAGGCCCAAGCATTGGTAGACTTCATCGCTGAGGTCCCAAAAATCGGAGATACCTTGGAAGAGCTTGTAAAAGACGAACCTGAGTGGACACTATTTGTTGATGGAGCTTCGGGTTCCGAACACCAGGGAGCTGGAGTAGTCCTTCGAGGTCCTGAAGGAATAAAGGCCACAAAGGCTATCAAATTCGGGTTCAATGTCACCAACAATATCACCGAATATGAAGCCCTCATAGCAGGTAGGGATGGCAATTGGGTGGGTTGGGTTAGGTTTGGGTCATGTTAATCAGGTTCGGGTTTAATCAGGTTAGTATGATTTCGGGTCCAAGTTGGGTTCAGGTCAGGTCATTTGGGTTCGGGTTAGCAGATTTCGGGTTCGGGTTCGGGTTCGGGTTGGGCCGGGTTCATTTGGGTTCGGGTTGAATACAGGTCTGTCGTTTTCAGTCTCGGGTAATTTCAGGTTGGGTTATTCTGGTTTCGGGCCAAACTCGGGTTGATCAGTCGGGTTTATTTGGGTTATTAGACCCTGGTGTATAAGTTGAAATCACTTAATTAATTCAAATTTTTTTCCCAATTTTTGCTAAAATTTAAATTAAGTAATTTGTTTTTTGGTGCAATTAATAGTATGTTCAATTAAAAAATTCATAAAAATTTTCTTAATTATGTTCTGAAAAATTTGTTACAATATCCAACTTTTAATGTGAAATTGCTAGGAAATATAAATGTAGCTCATTATTATTCTATTACTATTAGTGACTAAAATGTAAAATTTTAAAATTTTTGGGTGAAAATGTAAAAAAATGAAAAGTTTTGGGACCCATGTTGCAATTATTATGGATGACTGAAATGAAAATATTCAAAATTTTGGCATGTTATTACAATATACTTAGAAGTTTAGGGAGCAATGTTGTAATTTTGATAATTGCTATCCTAATCATCAAACTTACTAAATATGGAAGTTACTTGATTAGAGCAACCCAAATATGGAATGAAACTTATTAAATATGGACGATTTTGAATATAAAATTTAATAAATATGAATGTTCCAAACAAATGAAAGTTACTAAATATGTAAACTCTAAATATGAGAGTGAGAGTGAGACTTATTAAATATGAAGGTAATAAGGGTTAGCTGATTAGGATTTATGTGTTAAATTTAGGATAAGAGTTAGGAATAAGATTAAATGATAAGGTTTAGGGTTAGGATTGATGGTTTATATGGTTAAGTTAAGGCCAAAGTTTAGGTTTTATGGTAAAGGTTAATTTTTCAATTAAGCTTAGAGTTTGGATTTAGTGTTTAGGATTTAGGTTTAGATATATAGTTTACAGTTAGAATTGAGAGCTTGTGTTTTACGTAAAGTAAATATTTAGGGTTTTAGATTTAGGGTTTAGAATTAAGAGTTTAGGGTTAGGATTAATGGTTTATATGGTTAAGGCTAGAGTTTAGGTTTATGGTAAAGATTAATGTTTCAAGTAAGCTTAGGGTTTAGATTAGGATTTAGATTTAGATATACAGTTTACAGTTAGAATTGAGGGCTTATGATTTAGGTTCAATAAATGTGTAAGGTTTTAGGGTTTAGGGTTTAGGATTTAGAGTTAGGAATTTAGGGTCAGGATTGATGGTTTATATGGTTAAAGCTATAGTTTAGGTTTATGGTAAAGGTTAATGTTTCAAGTAAGCTTAGGGTTTGGATTTATTGTATAGGATTTAGGTTTAGATATATAGTTTACAATTAGAATTGAGGACTTGTGGTTTGGGTTAAGTAAATGTTTAGGGTTTTAGGGTATAGGTTTAGGGTTTAGAGTTAAGAGTTTAGGGATTAAACTTTTAGTAAGTTTAGGGTTTAGGGTTTAGGGTCTAACTTTAGGGTTCTTGGTGATGTTAGGATAAGGTAAGGATTAAAGTTGTGGTTAAGGTTTAGGTTTATAGTCTAAGGTTAATAAATTTAAGGTTAAATGTATTTAAAATTAGAGGCAAATAATTAAAAAAAATATTACATTTGTTGGTAATTAAAATATAATGAAGACAAATAAAAGAAATTAAATTGTAAATACCCTAATTTAATTGAATCAGATTTTAAATAAAGAAGAAAATTATATTAATTAAATTAAATAACAAATACGCTGTTTTAATATAATAAATTAATATTAATTTACCAATTAAATTTATCTAAAACCAAAAACCAAACCTCCAATTTGTGCGCCAAAATGAAAAGTGAAAATTTATTTGTATTACTTTGTGCAGTAAATGAAAACTTGAAAGTAACAAACTAATAATAAAAAAAAAAAACAAAACAGAACCCTAAATGTTTGTTCGGCTGTTCGAGACTTCGAGTTCGATTGAGAGTGCAGCGAGTCTGCGGCAGGCGAGTAGGCAACAGCTTCGGGCGTTTTCAACAAAAATGGAAACAGAGAAGAGCGACCAGTGGCGCCCGCGCTTAACAACTCGACGGCGCCGGCTATCGTCTTCGTCTCGTCGGCATACCTCTATGTCTGTTTTGCTCCTTTCTCCTCCATTGGCTTTTCAGCTGCAATTCCGGGGAAATTCTGCTGCCTTTCTGCAGTTCTGCTGCCTTTCTTCTTCCATTGGCTTCTCAGTTGCCTTGGGTATTTGGTTGCCCTTTTCCTCACTTCCGTATTTTTAATGACTAGTTCTCTTTTGAGTTGCCCTATTATTTTGCTTACCTGCTATTTCGTTGGAGTTATTAAGGATTTGTCTTTCAATGAACTGTATGGAGATATACCCTTTTTAATTTCAAAGCTGAAGCAGTTGGAAAATTTGTAATGTTCTCCCCCGAGAATTTCCTTGCTTTGCTTTCTTGACTTTGGTCTCTTGCGAGTATCTAAATGTTGCAAATGTTGCAGGGACTATACTGACAACAGGCAAATATCTAAATGTTATGCGAGAATGAGGTCACAGTGTTCAGGTTGAACTTATTTTTTACGTAAGCATTAAGAGTTTTCCCTTCTGTGACTTGGATTTAATGAGCATCTGACTTCATGCTAATTTTAGGTTCCAGTTTCAGAAAATTCTAAGTTAATGACATTTGGATCAAATCATCATTATCTTGAGTGTATAAAAGCAGCGTATGAGTTTGCCAGCAGTGAGCTTTTGAGTTTGATAAAGGAAAATGTTAGCAATGTGCTCATTTTCTTTTTCCATACATTCTATTATCTAGATATTTTGAGCGACTCTTGTCAGCCACTTCCATTGTTACTTGAAGAAAGTGCTTTACAAATGCCTGAAAATTCTGACAATGATCTATTCATTCTTGTGATATAGTATGATCTTGTAGGGAAGCTACGGTCTATAAAGCACTATCTTCTCCTTGATCAGGTATGTTAATTTGAAATAGAATGATGCACAGAATTGTATATTGGATATGTTGGTGATTGGTTGGACTTGTGCTTAATAAGAAGAATGAGCTGTATTTCTATATCCATCAATTTCCCTTGATGCTCTATATGAAAACATCCTGCAATATACGGTTTTGAGAATCATGTCATGGAATGATGCTTGGGTGTGAAATCTGGTTAACAGTCTTGATAACATTCTGTTTCATTATATGTGTTTTGTTTTCTTTTAACTGCCTGGTACAATATCCTATTCTTGTCATCAGTGTGATTTTCTGGTTGATAGATTACTCCCCCAGAAAAATCTTATTTTTGTTATCAGTGTTGTTTTTGTTGATAGACTACTCAAAAATCAGTGTGATTTTCTGGTTGATAGATTACTCAAAACATTTGCAATATTTGCTTTCTTGACTTTGGTTTCTTGCGAGTTGCGACATTAATTGTTACCACTTCAAATGAATACGCAGGATTTTGAAAAACAATCAGTTAATTGGACCAATCCCTTCGACTCTGTCACAAGTTCCCAACCTGAAAGTCTTGTAAGTTTTTAGATTTTAGCCCTGTTTTATTTCCTCATGCTTTATAGATAAGCATTTTTCAACTCTTCTCACAAATTGTTACAGGGACCTAGCGCAAAATAAACTCAATGGTGAGATACCGAGGCTTATCTACTGGAATGAGGTCCTATAATACCTGTGAGTGTATTCATGCTCTAATTTATATTTTCACTTAGCTTATGGTCTACTTGATATACCATTATACCTAGTCGATTTTTGCTGGTCTTCTAAATTATAGTCCTGGTCAGTGGTTTGCGAGGAAATAATCTAGAGTTGCAAATGGTTTTGTAATTGAATGGAATTAGTCATCCTATCAATTAATAGTACTTAACAGAATTTCTCGAATTTTTTGTCATTTTGACAGGGAAATTCTGTGGATTGCTTGTTGCTTTCATGTTTGATTAAATTTGGGTATTTTCATTTACTAAACCTATTGTGTTTCTCAAACTTATGATGTGTCACCTAGAAAATTGGTTAGAAGAAGAAAGAGATGGTGCCATTCTTTTTTTTTTCAACTAATGATACTAATAACTCATGGGCATGTTCTTATAATCAAATCCTGAGAAAGAATCAACTCATTGCTTAGTTTGTTTGTAATTTTCTGTGCTTCTGAAGATACTTATTTTATTTTTAATTTACAGCAATGGAGTCAACAGTGGACATGTCTAGTATACATGGAGACGATGCTAACAATCAAGAGGTTGGAATTGGAAGTGGTTCTAAAAGAGGGAAAAACAGGACTTGGTCAACAGTTTGGAATGAATTCGAATCCATTGATGGTGAGCTGTATCTAGATAAGGTGAAAAGAGCCAAATGCAAACATTGTAAAGTAAAGGAGTACAAGGCAAATTCCACGATAGGAACAAAAAATCTTTTGCGTCATGTGAAAAAGTGTGAAAAGTATCAGAGTTCCTTAAATGGTAGTGGTAGCAATGAAGAGTCATCGCATCAAAAGTTAGATGAAGCTACCTGTAGGGAATGGCAGTGTAGAATCACAATCAAGCATGGGTTACCTGTTGAGTATGAAGAGGTACGTGGTTACAATTCATACTTGAACCCTGATGTTAAGCATGTATGTCGAAACACTCATAAGAATGAAATTGCTAAGTTCCATAAGAAATTGGCAGAACAGCTTAGATCTTCTTTGGAGAATCTTCCTAGAAGGATTTGCTTAACTAGTGATATATGGACATCACTGATTGATGAAGGATATCTTTGTGTCACTGCACATTATGTAGACATTGGTTGGAAGTTGAGGAGTAAAGTTTTAACTTTTCTACAACTTGAGCAACCACATAATGCTAATATATTATATGAGAAAATATTTGGTCTCTTGAAAGAGTGGAGGATTGAGAACAAAATTTTTTCCATCACATTAGACAATGCTAGCAACATGACTAGTATGCATGCTTTGTTGTGTGGCCATCTCAACCTTCGAAATGGTTTGATTTGTAGAGGAAAATATTTTCATATTCGTTGCAGTGCACATATTTTGAATCTCATTGTTCAAGATGGGTTGAAGGTAGTTTCTGGACATCTAAAAAAAATTAGAGAGAGTGTTTTATATGTTCGTATATCAAAAGCAAGAAGGATTAGGTTTTTTTAGTGTGCTCAAGCAGTTGGGGTAAACATTTCTAAATCATTATGGCTAGATGTACCTACCCGGTGGAATTCTACTTACTTGATGCTTGAGAGGGCACTTGTTTATCGTTCAGTATTTTCTCAACTGCAAATTGTTGACACATGTTATGAACATTGCCCTAGTGATGTTGAGTGGGACAAAGTTGTAAAAACTACAGCAATTTTACAGCCTTTTTATGAAATGACAACTCTCTTTTCTGGTTCTGAGTATCCCACTACGAATTTGTACTTTGAGAATGTGTGGAGAATGCAAAAGTTTATACTGGAGGCGATGAATAATTTGGACTTACAGATAAAAGAGATGGCACAACAAATGAATGAAAAGTTTCAGAAGTATTGGGAGGATTTTTCAGTAGTTCTCTCATTTGCAGTTGTACTTGATCCTCGTTATAAGTTGGCCTTTCTCAAGTACTGTTATGAGAAATTGGGTACTGCTCATGCTTCTAAATGGTTGGATGCTCGAGATGAACTATATTTCCTTTGCAAAGAGTATGAGGCCCGTGGTGGTGGTTCACTTCACTCATGTGAAGTTGGAACTGGTGGTGGGCAATCTTGTTGAGAATTAAACTCAGATCTTCTTGTAAGTAGACTATTTTCCTAATATTATGCTTGCATATAATTTTTATATGTTGTAAAATACTTTCAAAATTGATAGATATATTGATGTGGATTTAGGATTTTGCCCAAGATTCAATGGGAAGTTTTAACTTGAAGTCACAGCTTGATCTTTACTTGGATGAGCCTAGAAAGCCAATTGAGTTGAAGTTAGACGTCCTTGCTTATTGGAAAGAAAATGAAGCACGATATCCAATCATTGCACAAATGGCAAGGGACATATTGAGCATTCTTATCACAACTGTTGCTTCAGAATCAACTTTTAGTATGGGTAGTAAGATTCTTAACAAATATAGGAATCGTCTTGTTCCTGATAATGTGCAAGTTTTGCTAACATCTCATAATTGGTTATATGGTTACGAAGGTATGGTTTCTCTTTTATGATTTTTCTTTAATTTTCAATATATCATAGTTATTGCTAATTTCTTCTTTTTTCTCAACCAACTCAGCTGAAGAGTATGAATTGAAACATCTGAATGACATAGAAGTGGAATTAGATTCATCGACCAATTCTGCTGCATCTTCTAATTTGGTGTAGAGGTAAAATTGAGTCTAGTCACTATATAGTAGTTAAGTTTTTAGTGCTTTTTAGAAAATAGTTTACTTGATAACTAGGGATATAACTCTATATTTTATTTTTCTATGTATTCTTGATCATGAAATTACTGAGTATGCTCTTTAACTATTGCTAGTATGCTCACCCATACTATTTGATGTGTTGAAGTTGAAGTTTTGCTTGTACATTGATAAGGCCATGGAAGGTGTGGGCAGTTGACGCTTTGCTAGGAAAAACAGAAGGTCGTCTCATGTTGCTGCCGTAACAGCTTGTGCTTAGAGCAAGTCAGATGATACATGGGATGTTTGGATTCCTTTTGATGTTTTGGTTTTTAATGTTTATCCTAGCAAGTCAGAAAAAGTGTTGGTCCTTTCTTTTGTCCAAGTACTAGTTAGCTTATGTGTTTTGTCTTGGCAAGTGGTATGTTAGAATATGATGATTTCAATTTCTGTGTTTACATTCTATGTATGATGATTACGATGTGTGCCACCTTTCCATAGCTAGTATGTTAGAATATTATGATTTCAATTTCTGCTTAGTTTTTACTTATTGCAAGCTAGTATTTATTAGATCATAAAATTTAGATTCAATTGTTTTTTAGGGATAAGATTTGGTTATTTTCTTTTATGAATAAGGAAAAAAAAAGCTTAGAATTTTTTCTTAAATGGATCTACTGCTGCTCAATTTAGACTAGTCAAAGTCCAATTTAACCATCATATGAGACACAGTGTGTTGGTTACATGCTTTAAAAAAATTTCTAAGTAAATCACTAAATTATTAAATTCTAGAAGATTCATACATAAAGCATATTATTTTGTTAATTTATTCTTTAAAAACCCTTACATAAAAAATATTTTTATAGTATTTTAAAGTTTCTTAAATGGTATGGTCATAATTAATATGTAATTTAGATAAATAAGAAATATATAAAAATTTAATTTTTATATCTTTATCAACCATATATTTATATTGATTTGGGTTAAAATCAGGTTTTTTCGGGTCTATTGATCGGGTCATTTCAAGTTCGGGTTAGTTCGGGTTCAGGTCATTTCGGGTTCGGGTAAATTGGGTTTGGGTCATTCGGGTTCGGGTCTCCTCGGGTCTCGCTTCAATTGGGTTCGGGTTCAGGTCAGGTTAGGTACAGTCGGGTTCGGGTCATTGACTTTTTTTGTCAACTCGCGTCAGGTCGGTCTTGGGTTCGGGTGGGTTGGGTTAGGTTGTCAGGTCAGGTCAAATTTTGCCATCTCTAATAGCAGGCTTACGGCTGGCAAAGAGGGTGGGTGTGAGAAATCTAAAGGCCCGTAGCGATTCTCAGCTAGTGGTTCGACAGATGGCAGGAGAATATGGCGCAAAGGATCCAACCTTGGCAAAATATCACAACCTCATCAAAGAACTCATCCAAGAATTCGACATAATGCACATAGAAAATGTACCTCGGCGAGATATTATGGAGGCTGACACACTGGCCAAGTCAAGAGAGTCAATAGAAGTACTACACCATCCGAGTATAGCGGTAATCTGTGTAACAACCACGGGAAAAGAATGGAAGGACCATATCAAAAAATACCTCTCAACCTCGGAACTCCCCGAAGACTCCCTCGAAGCAGCCAAAGTGCGAAAACGATCAGGAAGATACTTCCTGATACGGGAAGAACTATATCAACAAGGATACGCCACCCCATTACAGAGGTGTATCGATGAAGAAGATGTCGAAGCGATTTTCAAAGAAGTCCATGAGGGAGCCTGTGGTTCGCACATAAGAACCGACGCCATTACCAGAGTCCTCCTTCGGCAAGGGTATTTTTGGCCCACTCTAAGGAAGGACGAAAGGTAGTTCGTCCAAAAGTGCGATAATTGCCAAAGGCACACTACTGTCCAGAGACTACCCTCAGAGAAGATAACTTCGGCCAACTATCCCTGTCCCTTCGCCGTATGGTGCATCGACCTCATTGGGCCTCTACCGACTGCTCCCGGAGGAGTCAAATTTTGTGTAGTCGCCATAGACTACTTCACCAAATGGATCGAGGCAGAGCCCTTAGCAGCGATATCGGCAAAGGATATACAGAGATTCGTCTAGAAAAGCATCATATGCAGATTCGGCATCCCAAGGGTAATAGTGGCCAATACGACTCCCAATTCACCGATAAAGGGTTCCAGGAATTCATTACCGACCTTGGAATTAAAATGAACTTTGCCCCAGTAGCCCATCCTCAAAGCAATGGGCAAGTTGAAGTGTCAACAGTGTTGGGTTTCGGGAGCCAAACAGCATAGCGGAATTTAACTGAAACCCTCCAGGATCCAAGTGAAACGGGGTAAACCGGGTGTTCGAAAATTTTCATACCTAATTTTCGGTTGAGATCTCTCACTCAACTGTAGAGTCGAATCATGAAACTTGAACAGTTGACGTGTTAAGGCTCTCTATGGTATCCACACGAGCCTCTCGGGATCACCACGCTTCCACCACATCCCGGCAGATGCGTTTCTCTTGCGCTCGCAGTGCTTACTTGCGTCCTCCAAGGAATTGCAAGAGAAGAGTGTGGCTGTCCTTTTGGGAGGCTAGGGCAAGGAGACCTGCGAATTTCTCACTTAAAAGTTGTATTTATAGTGAGACTCAACTTCTAGGCCTAATCGGTTTCAAAGCCTTAATCCAATTAGGATTTAATTTTGGGCTTAATAATGGCTCAACTCTTGGGCCCATTATTAATACGAAATTAAAGTGAAACCATAACCCAAATAATTAGCCCATGCACTCTAATGATCCAAATAGCTCTATGTGTGCGACCCAATAGGCTCTTGCCAGGTTGGCAATGATCATAAATCACATTTATGATCATAAGCAATGAGCGGTGTCTAGCAACACGTCATTGCTACCCAAGTGACAAGATTGTCGGTGAATCGACTAAACCTTTATGATCATCATCGATATATGCCAGTGTCCCTTTATCCAAGATATCAAGACTAAGCACGAGACATGGAATGTGTCACTCTCGTATAGCCCAATCTTTGGTTTCTTGATTACCGAGTTGACTAACTTAAGCTGATGACATTGATATCGTATATCAACTCATCCGAGCATGGCCATGCATTTTCTAAGTCTCACTCTATCAAGGGGCCCAAAGATATCACTCCTGTTACATAGGAAAGACAAATTCCATCTTGATCATACAAATCCCTCCGCATGATATGTGACATACCCAATGACCTCCTTCATGTTCATCAGTTACGAGCAACAAAAGAAAGTATCAAAGTATGACACTCACATGTAGGGAACCTTGATGATCTTAGGTCGAAGGACTACATATACCATGATCACTATGAGAATCACTTATGACACTCATATAACAATCCATGTAGTGTTCTCATGGTGGTTCGGTCCAGTACACAAGTTCTCCAACTTGTACCCATATGTAGACTACATATCTCATATTAATCTCCACATATGCTAGTCATTATGTATTATCGTAACCCGCTCCACAATAATACTAGACCAGGGACGTTTAAGGATATCATTATTCTAGGGTTAGATTATGTTTGTTAAGTTACGCACAAACAAAACAACAAACATAATTGTTGGATTAATGCCTTAATAAAATATCATGACTCAATGTGCAAAAATACAATCATCTCATGATTGGCTTTTGAGCACAACACTAACAAACAGGACAATAAAGGATGGCCTGAAGAAGAGGTTAAAAGAAGCAAAGGGAAAATGGCCAGGAGTGCTCCCAAGTGTGTTGTAGAGCTACAGAACCACCTCGAGGAGAGCCACGGGTGAAACACCCTTCTCACTCATATTCGGTTCAAAGGCCATTATTCCCGTAAAAGTCATCTGGCCATCGGTTAGGGTATAGGTGTTCAACGAAGAAGGAAACAAGCTTGGATTAAGAACCAAATTGGACCTCATTGATGAACATAGAGAAATGGCCGAGCTAAGAAGAAAAGCTTTCCAGCAGAGAGTAGCTGTCACTACCAACTTACATGTAAAACAGAAATGAATAAAAAAGGGAGAGCTTATTCTCCAAAAAGCAGAGTTCGGACCCCGAATACCATTGCATGAAGCACTTCGCACAAACTGGGAGTGGCGCTATTTGGTTCTTGAAGAAATTCAACCGGGAGTGTACAAAATCGGTGACACCGAGGGTGGAGAATTGAAAAATACATGGCATTCGGATTCTTTAAGAAGATTTTATACTTAGAATTTTTTGAGGAAAAGGAAAAATTATATTATTCTCCCCGAAGGTAATTAACCGAACATGGTGTAATGAGACTTCTCCCTAAGACATTTGAGCAAATAAATCTCGAACATACCCGCTCTCGAACAACAACAACACCCGATGATTAGCCGGATGGCCAATCATGGGTACGCTGAAGCGATAAGCTCGTAAAAATGACCAGCCTTCAGCAAGCATACGACGATAGTGGGTACCAAGGGCATTCATTCCCTAAAAGTGCCTAGATGGACACTTGGAAAAAAATTTTAAGTCATGCAAAAACACCAAGGAAGCATGACCAAGGATGGTTATTCCCGAAGATGGGTGTTTCCCTCAGTCGAACATAGTTCCCGAAGGAGAATTTCCCCAGGTGCATGGCTGGAACTTGGACAAATTTTTGAAAACAAACGCTATGAATACCAAAGCTAGTCATCCGAGCGTGTATGTTGCCGAACCGTACCTTTGTGTATAAAACCTTGATCAGTCATGATTCGAACAAAGGTTAAGTTTTGCAAAAGATGGTGCTTTCCAAAGAAGTACTAACCAAATACAACAGAGGTTAAAGAAAGAAAATTTTATTAACATCGATAAAAGAATACTACAGATGGATTACAGAAGGGAAAGAAGAAAAAGGAGGCCTTTATCAGTAGATCTGGGAGCCAAAGGTGGAATAGAAGGGAGGTTAAGGAACTCCGCCTTTGACCACTGCCAAGATGGCCCTTCGAGGATGTCCAAGGCCGCCAAGAAAAAGAGGTCGAGATCTATAAATCTTGATAAGACTTGGTTGCTTGGTCGGACTTTGTCTTCTCCATGTCCAAATCCTCTAGATCTTTCCAAAGCTCCACGATCTCCTTCTCCAGCTTCTTCTTCTTCTTCTTTCCCTCCTTCGTCAACCTCTCGACCTCGCCTTGAAGCTTGGAGTTGAGATCGAAGGCCTTTGCCACTTGAGCAGCAGTGTTGTCTCTCTCCTTCTGAAGAACCTCGTTGGCCGAGGTCATGGCTATCAATCTAGCTCTAAGGTCTGACATCTTTGAAGAGAAGTCTTGGATAAGCTCCCTTTGGCTTTTGAGCATCTCTTCTCGAAGATTGGCCAGATCCTCCTTGGCTGTTTTATTTAGCTCGTCATACTTAACGACAGAGCTAGCCAAGAGTTCCTTGGCCTTCACCAAAGACTCCTCGGAGCGAGTTTGGACCGAAGTTTGCTTGGCTGCCCAAGCCCGATAGTACCTCGTGTACGCCAAGAGTTGCAAAAGGGAGATCCTGAGTAAGAAACATAAGGCAAATGAAAAAAATCACTAAGTATCAAAAGGGTAGGATTTTACCTGGGCAGCTTGCTTGGTCATCCTCATGGAGAGGATCTCCTCATTCGGGCACTCTTCAGTCAGAGACTAAAAAATGGCGTGCGTGATGACTCCAGTCGCCATTTGAGGAGCCATCTTCTGGCTATCCTCGGAGAACAAGTTCATGTCCTCCGTGAATGACTAGAAGGGCTCTATTGGGATCTTTCCCTTCGGGATTTTGGCGTCCCAAATGGCGCTCTTCCGGGCGTGATCTTCCACCCAGGGAGCCTGCACTATTTCACCTGCAAAGTCCCGCCGAAGTTCCATCAGTACGTTATCCCTTAGCCAGTCATCTATAAGATCTAAAACACAAAAAATTCCTAAACTCATAGAAGAATGGCTAAGGGACAAACCTAGTGGAAGCTCCACATCATCACATTCAGAGTCGTTGACTTCAAGGACCTCATCGGGGACATTTTTGCCTTTCCTTTTTCGGCGCTCCTCTAGCTCCTTGATCGAAAACCCCCCAACCAAGGTCCCCAAAGTCTCCGCCGCGGTGCTGGGACTAAGGGGAGTGGAATGGATAGCTGGTTCCGAAGGTGGATCCTCCTGAACATGGGTCTGGTCCTCAGTCCCCACGTCATCTTCGGGAAGCAGAGGAATGAGGTCCTCCTTCATTTTCTTCGACGTCAGAACTGAAGATGATCCCCTAGATGGCTTTTTTCTCTTCGCCGCCATCTTCTTCCGGGTCTACTCCCCCTTTTCGGCCTGGCCGAGGAAGAGGGACTTGTAGAAGGCGGCATATTTTTCACCCATCTCTGCAAAAAAAAGAATATCAGTGTAAGTACGCACAGAGAGAGATGAAAATTTTGGAAAGGAACTTACTCTCTTTAAGGGCCAAGTACGTGAGTTCACCGTGAAGGAGCATTACCAACCACGACTTCATCCCGTCGAAAAGAGGTTTCGGCATGTTCAGGTTGGTAACATGTTCCTTGATCACCCCTAGTTCCCGAAGGACCTCTTCGGTCATTAAGCTCCATCTGATGGGAAAGGGGTACAAGGAATGGGGGGGACCTCGGGGTCCCAGTCCGCGATAGCCCGAATACGGTTATCGAACTCCTCGAACAAGGCCTCCAATTCTAGGGTTAGCAGTTTTCTGGGGTCAACTACATCTGTAGGCAAAGTCCCCGACGCCCGGTTGGTTGGAATGTGCCCCCACTGATTAGCCACCTTCAGGAATAATAACTTCCTTTGCCACTCTCGCCAACTATCCTTCGTGTTGAAGGTAAATGTAAACTTCGTACGCCCAGAACCCCGAGGAAGCAAAAAATAGAAGCCACCATTCGGGACAGGGTGGAGTTTGTAGTATTGCATGAAAAAAATAAATTGAGGTTCTATCTTAAAAACCCCACACATGCGAAGGAAAGCATTGAAGGAGGAATAAGAGTTGGGAGGAAGCTGATTCACGGCTATGCCATAGAATTGGCAGAAGTTGCAAATCATCTTCGGCGGAGGAAACTGAAGTTCGGCCTTCAATTGAGCCCAAAAAACGGTCACCTCGTCCGAATTATTCATGTAACTAAACAGGCTAGGAGTAAGTAGCCTGATAACCGAGTAAGAAGGGAAAAAGAATTTAGTTGTCCACTTCACTAACTTCTCCAAAGTGGTATAACTAGGATGAGAATTAAAAGGAAGCCAGCTCTCGGGGACAGTCTGAACAGACATGAGTAGAATGGGGGAAGACATTTGGACGAGAGAAACTTAACTTCAGAAAAGGCTAAAAGAAAATAAGGAAACAATGCGAAGAATGACTTCGGAAGAAGAAGAAGACTTCAGAAAAGAAGAAAAGGCTATAAAAACAGAAAATCAAAGGACTTCGGGAAGGAAAACCAACCAAAAATTTTGCCGAAGTCGGGATTTCTGGACGCCGTCGTGAAAACTTGCTGAAAATCACACCGCCACTAGCGCCACCACAGGAAAAAGAGAGAAAATTCAAGAGCAGAAGAGAGCAAGAGAACGTAAGTATGAAAAAACTAATGAGGAAAAGAGGATTTATAGGCCAAATGAGGGAGGCGAAGCGTCGCCATAATTGCCCCTCAAAGGCGAAAAGGCATGCCTGACGAAACGGATGGGACCACTCCCTAGTGACCTGGTGACACATGTCACCCAATACGGGAAACGAGGGCACACCCCTGACAACTATCAGACATTAGGCCCTTCCCAAGGAAACACGTCAGGTAGACATGACGGTCCATTGACAGGCATTAAAAAGCCTGGAACGGACACACTCTAACTAAAGAGACAACCTCGGGAATACCAGACAACTCTCCTAAAAAGATAAATGCCATTATCTTGGCAAGAACAGATGTTCTGGATCAAAGAAGACTCTCATCCGAAGAGGGTGACCCTGGCCATTTCGGGGTCTAGACAGGCCTCCGAAGGGCTCCACGATCGGCTCTCGAAAGCTCAAAAGATGAAGACATATCTTCCGCTCTATGAGGGTGGCATGTGATAGCCAAAGAGCTATTACCCTCTGAACTCCTAAGATCTAACGAGCACCACCCTTAATAAAAGACGAGCACCACCCTCAGTAAAAGTCGAGCACCACCCTCGGTAAAGGTCGAGCATCACCCTCGGATCAGACGAGCAGCAACCTCGAAAAAATAGGGTACGCAGTCCTTGACCCTCTAACCTTGGTAAACCACCATCCTTGGCAACATAGAGCTTCTCCCGAAAGTGCCCCACTCCGCCGAAAAACTCATCTTGATAGCCCTCAGTGATGATATCTAGCCGAAGAGGGCCTCCTATTCCAGAAAAGTCTCATACCCCGAAGGGGTCTCGTTACCTGAAGGGGTCTTATGGAAATAAGACAAAAACAGTTAAGAAGCCTCAGAGACAGAAACCTCACACACGCCCCTAACACACAGACCTCCCATGGCCCTGACTCCTGGACAAAACAGCCTATGGCCAGCTAGAGGTCCCCCATCCCCGAAGATACGGATCACACCCGACTGAACACGTGTCATGATCTGAGCAAGCTATGTCAAACGGACTTCTCCCAATGCTCTCCTATAAATACTTGGAGAATAACCTTGGTAAGAGGATATATACACAACTCTCTCCACTCTTTTACTCTCTACTCTCTGCTCCTTACTTACCAAATGCTGACTTGGGCGTCGGAGGCTCCTTCCCCGGAAACACATTCCGGGGAGTTCCTAACCCTTGTTCTTTTGAGCATTTCAGGTACTCTCACACCGGATGTCCCTACTTCAGACCATCGTGTCGTACAACGAAGATGCCGATGGGCATCACCAACCATTATCCTTAGGGTACTAAAAGGGTGTTTAGTCCTATCGTACTTTCAAAGTAATGGCCAAAGGTGCCTAGATACCTTGGGCCTAAAAATAGTATGCTTTGGTCGGGACACTAACCTTGGATGCAACTGAAGCAGCTTGCACCCCCAGGCATATGTAGACCATCCCTTAAGGAAAGCTCGAGTAATGCCAAGAAAGTCTCTTTAGAGAAGACCCAGGATATGTTGAGTATGGGAAACAAACTAAAGTACCTTAGGAAAAGTTAACACATCTATCCAAGAATTACCCTAGCTATCCAAGGCAACCACCAGAGTTAAGCCTTATTGAACAACCTTATAAGGAGGCTTAGGATATGAAAGTCATAAGTGAGGTTACTAGGAGACCGGTGTCAGAAGCTTCTTGACAAGACAGTACCCTTATATGGCTACTGGAGAAAGGGGCTCGGCCGGACACATGTCCCACCCTGACGTAAAAGACATAACAGTGCATATTCACCTCTAACCCTATAAAAGTGAAGACATCCTCTATATAGGAGGTAATTCATACTGCTTTCTTCTATTCATACCTTTACTCAATTAGAATTCTATCTAACTTGGGCGTTAGCGGTTTCCCCTCGAAAAAATCTCTGGGGACCCCTATAGCCCCTTTTTTCTGCATTTCAGGTCCATCTAGAAAAGCCCAGGGTAGCAACATCAACTGTTTGACACAACAAGAGAGAACAATGACTATCAAATGTCACCATCTGTGGGAACCCATCCACAGGTCGTTAAGGGAGCACTACAATGGCTCAAGGAACCTTTTGACCATCCTGTTGAGGCAGATCTTATCCAGTTCAGTGAAACTCTCACCATAAAAAGAGCTTCAACTCCTATCCCAGAGGAAATCTTCTCTGATGTGTTATGATGTATTTTGGAAAAAGAAAACTACATAATCCCATGTAGGAACTATCACTCCCTCGTGAGTTCCTCTGTGGGCAAAACAAAAGGTAGATTTTAGGCAAGTTTTTCCAAAAGTCCATCTTGGAGCAAAAAGGCATATATAGATTTGCAAAAACATTTACTTGAGATGAACTCCTAGTTGCCTAACCTGCAACCAGCATTCTCGCTGTAAGTAGTCTATAGTCCACATAGTCAAAATGTCGTATCAGGAATTATCAATTTTCCAAAATTTATTTAAAGGCATAATAGGCCAATATGGAAGCTGGTGAGGCTATCCACACTATCACAACCTGCCTCCCGGCAACAGAAAGGAAAAAGAAAGATCATAAGATCATGTTGATGGAGTTCAAAGGTCTAGAAAAGTAGGATTATGAAGGAAGATGGATCCATCAATAGAATTCCAAATGATGACCCCATTTTGATTATGGTCAAATCAGAGAATGGGATGTAAAGAAGATCATATGTGATAATGGTACTAATATAAACGTCCTATTTGCTCACATGCTCACAGATTTAACCATTCCCCTTAAGAAGCTTGGGGCAATGATGTCACTGATGAGTGATGTAGGCACGGATGAGTTGACTGTCCTTCGATGGGTTGATCTCCCCATAATACTAAAAGGGCGGTCAGTAACTTATAATACCAGACTCATCACCAACAGGATGTCAAGGTTCGTGGCAGAAGATACACCATCCCTTTACAATACCATCCTCAGCAAACAAACTCAAGTAAATTTTTAAATAGGAACAGTTATCAAATGCCTGACAGTAACATTTCCTATTGAAAAAGGAGATCCTTATATTTATACAGATCAAATTAAAAAAAAAAATAAAGGTATTTATAAAGGCTTGATGAACATTAGGGAAGAGTTATGTCAGCATAGTAGATTCCAAAGTGATAATTCAATCTGATGAGCAGCTGACATCACCTTCTGAGGCTAGGAATGACTCATGCAATGAGATGGAAATGAAAAACTTGGAGCTGGCCCCTAGGCGGTATACCAAAATTTAAAAAGAAAAACATGATTGAGGAAGAAAAGGATGAAATACAGTCCTTTTTAATCTTGAAAAAATACCTCTTCACCTATTCTCCAAAGGATATGCTTGAGGGTGGATCGCGGAATATCACTCCCCACAAAAGATCTTTCATGAGGTAGGAAATTCAACAACTCTTAAAGGTAAAAGTAATAAGGAAAGTTAAATACTTGGACTGGTTGAGCAATGTAGTGATCACAACAAAGAAAGGAAGTGGGAAACTGTGAGTGTACATTAACTTGATCAAGGTCAATGACACACCCAAAGGACTTCAACCCGTTATAATCATTTGACTATTTGGTAGATTCAATGGTCGAGTACAAGATGCGATGTTTCCCAGATGCCTTATGCGGATATCATCAAATACACATGAAGCTAACAGATGAAGAAAAGACATCCTTTATAAAAGGTGAGGGTATGTTTTGTCATGTGCAAATACCTTTTGGTTTAAAAAATGTGGAAGCAATGTACCGGTGCTTGATGGGTGAGATATTTTCCAAACAAATTGGAAGGAACATAGAAGTCTATGCCGACGACATGATCCTTGAAAGTAAGCATCGTAAAGATCATATTGACAACTTTACAAAAACCTTTTCGATGTTAAGAAAATTTACCATATGCCTAGCCCTAAAAAATGCATGTTCAGCGTAAGAGAGGGAAAGTTCCTTAGTTTCATGGTCTTTAAAAGGGAAATTAATGCAAACTTAAAAAAAATTAAGACACTTATTGGTTCCTACACTCCAAAGACTATCAAAGATATGTAAAGTCTCACCAGGAGAATCACGACGCTTAGATGTTTTATCTCACAGTATGATGACCATTGTCTACCTTTCTTTAAGATTTTGACCAACGAGATAAAAAAGAGTGTGGGACTAAATGACAGCTAGGTATGTTGGAATAAGGAATGTCAAAATGCCTGGGAAAGGTTGAAGGAGTATCTCACTAAACTACCAACACTTTAGCAGCCAAAGAAAGAAGAAACACTGGACCTCTATCTTTTTGTAGGCAAAAAAATAGTAAGCTCAGTCTTAGTTCGCAAAAAAGATGATAGACGATAGTGGCCCGTGAACTACATCAGCAAATCCTTTCACAGTGCCAAAGTCAACTACCTCATCCTGCAAATGGCAATATATGTGTTTGTTTTAGTAGGGTCAAGACTTTGGCCATACTTCCAGGAGCATACAATATTCATCCAAAGCAGTCTCCTTTTAAAAGACAAGATGAAAAGAGAAGATCATCCAATATGCTTTTCCAAATTATGTATCAAACTCGAGGAGTATGACATTATTTATGAACCATGGAAGGCAATCAAGGCACAAGCCTTGACTAATTTCATAGCTAAAATACCAAAAAGTGCCAAACAAGTAACATCAGCTCTAGAGAATAAAGAACTGAAGTGGACTTTTTTTTGTCAATTGTTCCTTTGACGCCAACCATCAAGGCACAAGAATTGCATTGAAAGACCCAATGGTATAGAATCCTTAAAATCAATTAAATAGGACTTTCCTGTGATGAACAATGTCACATAAAACAAAGCTCTAATAGCCAGATTGAAGCTAACATGGGATATCAGTGTCAAAGCCATTTGAGCATGCAATGATTCATAGCTACTAATCTAAAAACTAAAGGGAAAATACAAAGTCAAAAAGATGAAAATTAAGAAATACGTTAACTTCATTAAGGAACTGATGTGGAAATTTAACCTCATACAAATAGAAAAAGCGCCAAGAAGAGAGAACACTCAACCAACACCTTGGCTAACTCATCCAAAAATGAGGTTCTCCTAGAAGAGCCAAACATCAATAGATTGCATGTTATGAGCATTGATAAGGGGTGGAGAGCACCATTATAGAACTTTTTGATGATAGGGCAACTTCCCAAGGATCCCCGGAAAGTGGCCAAAGTGAAAAAAAAAAAAGCTGGAAGATACTTCCCTGTAAGAGAGAAACTCTATAGTTAGGGGTATTTGAACCCCTTATAGAACGTGTTAGAGAAAAGGATGCAAACAACATCATTAAAGAAGTTCACGAAGGAATGTGCAGATCTCACATTGGCATTAAAGCCTTAGCTAGAATAATCTTCCGGCAAGGATACGTTTGGCCCAATGTTAGGAAGGATGTCTGAAGACATGTCCAAACTTGTGAAAAATGCCAAGGACACTCCCCCATACAATGGATACCTTTCAAAGTAGAAAGCTCAACAAATTACCCATGCTTATTTGCTCCATTGGAAATAGATCTTATTGGACACCTTCTTATGGCCCTACGAGAGGTGAAGTATTGTGTGGTAATGATTGATTACTTTACAAAGTATACTAAAGCCAAATCATTAGGGCACATAATGGCCAAAGATGTCTAGAAGCTAGTATGGAAGAACATCATCTGTAGGTTCGGATTACTAAGGGCCCCGGTCAAGGACAATGGAACTCAATTAGTTAACAAGGGGTTTCAAGAATTCGTTAGCAACCTCAGGATTAAAATTCATTTTGGTCCAGTAGCACACCCCTAGAACAATGGACAAGTAGAAGTCTCTTATCGAACCCTAAAAGCCAAAATTAAAAAAAGATTAGGTGAAGCCAAATGGGAAATGGCTTAGAGAACTGCAAAGCGTGTTATGGAGCTACAAACTACACCAAGAAAATCAAAAAGAAAAATCCCTTTTTCTCTCATTTATGGAGTTAAGGCCCTAATCCCCATCGAGTTGGAACATCCGTCGGCAAGGATATAGATCTTCGAACTAGAAAAGAATGAAAAAGGGCATAGATCCAAATTAGAAGAACATTAAGAAAGAGTTGAAAAGAAAGGCTTTCAGCAAAAGGTCACTGTAATTGCAAAACTAAAGGTCAAACCCAAAAATATTAAAGTTAGAGACCTAGTTTTTTAGAAAGCTGAATTAGAAGCTCGAAATCCTGCTCATGAGGTATTTTGGGCCAATTGGGAAGGGCTTTATCTCATAACAGAAGAAGAAAGACTAGGATTCTTCAAATGTCAGGACAACTTTAAACAGGATGTAAAAAACATATAGCACTCTAACTGTCTTAGCAAATATTATGCTTAAGCATAGTCGAGTTATTCACTATGAGCCCAAAGTATACAGCCAAAATGCTACATCATTTTCAAACATATAGGGGGCAAGATGCTAGGATTAATGTATTAAGTTTAAGATGAAATGACAATTTATGTTCAAAAACTTGGCTAAAATTCTTGCAAAACTTATGCAATTTAACTTAGGAGGGGGGAGGGACATCCCCATCTAAAGAAAAAATCTTAGATGGCAAAAGAAGAACCTTGGAGAAAATTTAATGAAGGACTTCGGATTGAGTCTCTTCAAATTAAGTAAAGTCTGAGAAAACACTTTAGAATGAATCTCAAAGAGAAACTTGGGACTTTGGAAACAAATACAAAGTGAAACTTGTCCCAAGAACAAAACTTAAAAGTTCTAAAATAATCATAGATCTCAAAAGATGGACAAGATGTATTAGCAAAATAACGGATCGAAAATCACCAGAAAACACCCGTCCATGATAAAAAAACAGAGAAAGGCGGGGATCTAATTTAGAAAAACAAGCATGCATAACTTCAATATATTGTCCAAAAAATGCATAGGGCAAAAAGAAGATAACTAAAATTAAGCCTCAGAATGACCCTCCTCCTCGTCATCTTCCTCTTCCTCAGAATCTACAACCAAAGCATGGCTAAGAAATTCCCTTCTAGACCAAGAAGAATGGCTACCTGCAAGCTTAACATTAGCATTGAGGAAGGATACATTGAGGTCAAAGCTCATTTGCAAAATGACATAGCCCCACGTAGGCCTGCATAGGAAGCCGATAAGAATGCATCCCACACTAGTCATAATTGGCTAATTGATTACATGCGCACTAGTTAAAACGTTTATACTTCTAGTTAATTAATCTTACTATGCAATCATGCATGAGTATGTGCTTTGACTTGATTAAAAAAAATAAGGAAATGATAACATTGCCATGGCATTTCATTAAAGCCCAACACCAAAATCATCAAAGCATACAAAGCATTTATATGGTTAACTACACATAATCAATTGCGTGTGAACATCCAAGCTAAAATAGACTATGCTCACACCCAAGAGTGACTCTAAAGTACACTACTCATACATGAACATTGGAGGCAAACTAGTGTATGAAAATTATACACTGAACACACTTCTAAGATCCATAACTAAGCTCCCACATTAGAGTAACTCCCAGTGGCAAGCTCCAAAGCCCTCCTTTGTGCTTCACCAACCTCTGTCGGTGAATTAGACAACTATAGTTAGCACCAAAATGTAACCAACAAGCAAACCACAAACTAGAATCATAAAGATTAAAATAAACCAAATACCTACTCGTGAGCCTATCTCAACAACCCTTAATGGTTGATAGCTGAATGACAACAAAAAACCACACAACAAAAACTAAGGGAGTGAGAATCAAAGATTCTTAGTAAGGGATCCTTCAACCTATAAGAAAAATACTGAGGAAACACATATATATAATATATGAAGTCTACTGTGTGCACTTATAGTCTAAGGGCTACGATACGTGCATACATTTGAGTCCCTTGAGACCCCTCCTCTTCCTAGTCCTCCCAAGGGCATCACTTCGTGCCTAGCGAGTTCTGGCCCCTAACTCACTCCTAGCAAGCCTTAGCTTATTGGCACAATGACTTTAACCTTCTCTTGATTGTTATTTAGGTGAACATGGTGGATGCACCTTGCTTGAGTTCCAAGGTACTCACTAGGTGTACTAAGCCTCCACATAATGCCTCAAGTCCTTAGACTTGCCTAGGTCACTTGTGTACTAAGTTTCCACCTCAAAACCTTGACAAAAATGCACTAGGTTCTCACTTGTGCCTCAAGCAATCTTGCCTATGCTACAAGTGTGCTAAACCTTGACTCAAGGCATATACCTATCCACTATTGCTTGGTTTACCTTTGGGGAGTAGAAATTGCAATGGATGGACACATATTCACTAGGTTCTAAGGAACCCACTTAAGTGTATAAGGTTTTACATTAGCGCCTTAGGTCTAAAGGATTAACCAGGCCACTAATGGTCACTAAACCTTTCACTCGCTTCCTAGCACTTAATGTAGTCAAACAATTGAATAACACCAAAACCCAACTCACAACTCAAGCTTTGATACCATTCTTAGCATATTGTGAGATTCGCGAGTGCACTAAGGTAGTTCTTACCACCTTTCACCCTAAAGTCTAACAAGGTACCACCCTAGTTCCCAAGGAAACCTCCTAATTGACTTAAGAAGACCTTAGCCAATTTAGGTATCAAACCTGCATCCGAAGAGCACAATGTCGCATTTTTTCCTAGAGCTCACAAAGGGGTTGGTGCTGAAAAGCCCAAAGCTATGTCCTCAAGGGCTGAAGACGCGTCTTTGAGGTCCCAGTGAGCTTAATGCTGCGTCTTTGGAAACTAGGGATGCGTTCTTGGACTGGGCACTCATAAATTTGCAAGTTTTTGAGAGCCCAAGGCTGCATCTTTATAGGCCAAAGATACGTCAGTGGCTGTGCCAGGTATGGTGTTGTTTTTAAGTGCTTTAGGTTGTGTTCAAGGCCTCCATGCTCCTTGGCCACTCTAGGGACTTTACCCCATGACCCAAACTTGCATGTACATACCCCCTAGGCTACAATGTGCCATCGAAACCAAGTGTTTGGTGTCTATAAACAAAACAGAAGCCAATCAAACATCACTCATCAATACCATCCACCAACAATATCATTTACAAAATCACATGGATTCTACCACAAGCAAGCTATGAATGGAATCAAATAAACGTAAATCATAAGGCTCTTACCTTAATTGCATAAGAATTACCTCAATCAAGCAACCACAAGTTATACATCCAAGCTTAATGTTCCACTAAGGGCCATCCTAGGTTCCAAGCAAAATACACTAAAGATGAGTTTTTAAGGTCTCAGTGAGCTTAATGTTGCGTCCTTGGAAACCAAGGACACGTCCTTGCTTGGGCACTTAGAAATTTGCAAGTTTTTGAGAGCCCAAGGCTACGTCTTCGTAGGCCAAAGATGAGTCATTGGCTATGTCGAGCATGGTGTTGGTTTTAAGTGTTTGAGGTTGTGTTCAAGGCCTCCATACTCCTTAGCCATGCTCGGGACTTTGAACCATGACCCAAACTTTCATGTACATATGCCCTAGGCTACAATGTGCCATTGGAACCAAGTGTTTGGTGTCCATAATCAAAACACAAGCCAATCAAACATCACTAGTCCACCATGGTCAATACCATCCACCAATAATAGCATTCACAAAATCACATGGATTGTACCACAAGCAAGCTATGAGTGGAATCAAATAAACATAAATCATAAATACTTTACCTCAACTGCATGAGAATTAGATCAATCAAGCAACCACAAGCCACACATCCAAGCTTAAGGTTCCACTAAGGGCCATCCTAAGTTCGACCAAAATACAAGGTATATGGCACTAAATTAACACTAACCCAACAAAACCCAAGCTTAAAACAACTTAAGAAACATCAAATCAATAAAAGGAAAAGAATACCTCATGAACTCAACTTGCCCAAGGTGAAAAATGCCCCTCCAAACTTCAAAACAAGGAAAACAAAAGCAAAGCAAGTACCCATCCACTTAGGCATCAAGAAAGGTCTTTAATCTTTCCAAGAAATCATGAATTTGGAAGGATTTAAGCAAGAGATGGAGAGGGGAAGAGCTGGCTTCAAAAATGGAGTTCGAAAGGTTGAAGGAATAGTGCCCAAACCATTTCCTCCACAAGCTTTAAGTATTAAAAGCCTTCTTTCCTCAAACTTTTTCAATTTTTGCCAAATAACCCCTTCCCCAAATAGTAACTAGGTAATTAGAAATGTTAGCAAACCTTGCTAACTTGGGCTTGAGGTTTTAAAAACATCATTTTTACTCCTAGGACGTGTCCTGACCCTTCAGGGTACAAAATGACCATTTTGCCCCGGGTAAGCCTAATGCCATAAACTACTCAGAACCAACTAACCCTTAAATAACTTACTAGATTTAGCTAATTCACACTTAATTAAGGTAATTAAGCTAAGTATTTATGAATTTACCTCACTCACTGAGTATTCCGCTAGGAGGGCTATAACATTCTCTCCACCTTGGAGAATTTGGCCATCCAAATTCCATATCCCCGCCTTAAGAAACTATCCTAGGATGCGGTGCCAATGCATCATCAACAAACCTATCAAGGGGTGTCGGTAACATAACAACCCACTACCCAACTTGCTTAACTAATGTCGTTCGGGCACTTGAGTTGGGCCCTGTCTTGTATAGGTACTATAGCCAATGCCATTCTTTGTGCTCACACTAGACTGTACACAACCAACTTCTGACTACTCTCTCCATCTTAACCTGTCCTTACTTGGTTTGAAACACCTTTGTATAAGGGCCCTTGAAGACTATGGTACGGTACTTCACTATCCCTAGCTAGTGGATGCTGCTGAAGGATATCTGACTACTTAGCCTGTAATAGTGAGTTTAGTGACTGCTACTTCTCAACACCAATCTCTGTGCAGAGTACTCTAGTGCAAGATATCTTAACAAGCTTTTAGAAGCTTGTCCACTAACCATACACTGATAGAATCTTACTAAAAGCTTGGCACCAACAGCATTTCTTCACTCTCTCCTCTTTGTGAGAACCCACTAGTGTAAACTAACTTAATAAGTGAAACTTGTTCGTTAACACTTACACTAGAATAGTTCCACCCTAGGTTCAACACCCATCGCCAGATACCAAACCTTTTAGTACAAGCTAGCTTAACAAGTATGAAACATGTCCACTAACTCTTGTATAGTTAGTTCCTTACCATAATTTTGGTACCCGATAACTCCTAATGATCATTAGACTAAGTGTGTTACTAGTTTACTATGGCCTCGCCACATACACAACTAGCACCATAAGGCATACTCCGCACCAAGCTTCACTATACTTTAGGGCTCCTCCAAATGAGTGAGCTACCAAGAGTTGCAAGTCCCATCTTACCCTAGAGGACAAGTCTTCCAATGCTCCCCTCGAATAACCCCTATGCATCAGGCATACCGATGCACTACGCAGGGTACCCATGCATCACCCAAGCACCATGATCCTACTATCCTCACTACTTTAAAGTCTCTTACACCCACAAGCCTACCAGAGAAAACCTCTATGGCATGAGTGCCAAGACTCCAAGTAGTTAGTAGCCTTTAGGCCTTGTCTGTGCCCCCTGGCTCATGTTTCCCAATAGTCAGTGATTAAGCTACTGATATGCATCCTAAGCCAAAGGTCTTGATGCTTCAGCTGCTCCAGTTAGAGTATCCTAGGTGCTTGAAGCCTACACACTAAGCCTCTTCACTTTCTTGAACATGGAGCCCAACACCCTACACATATTAGGTCTTCGGGTGTGTACTTAGTACACTTGCTTTTCAGCCACCAATAACTACCCCACACTTAGAATCATTTATGGGTCCTTAGCTGATATGCAAGGTACTACTTGGTCCTAGGCCGACTTAGGCATCCTTGGCTTGGTCATTGACTAGACACCTTGGCCTGTTCACTAGGCTCTAGCATGCCTCCCATCTTACTTAACTCCTTAACCACCTCTTAGGCCTCCTGGCCTCTAACACTCTTAAGCATCTCCATCACAACTGTTCCTCACTTAAACTATGGTTAAAAAGAACCAACTTGAACTTCAATGCTCAACTACCATACCATAACTACACCATGCCGACATCTCAATGGGATGACGCACTCATAGCTTCGCCATGTCCACCCAACTTACTTGGTGGGAGAACAAACTTTAGTTAATTATCGGGAGGTGGTTGGCCATGGAAAATAACTTGGGTGGCTCATCCTTTGCAACTCCGCCTAGTGTTTTAGTTATACACCTCGGGACTAGTACTACCCCTCAAAGTTGTGAGCCTACCCACTAGCCTCGACCAATCTCACAGATCATAAGCCCTTCCATTTGAAGGCACTAGCTTAACCAATATCCTCATTCACTAAGCTTCCAAATTTTGACTTTTCTCTATTTCGATAAACACAACAACTACCAAAGTCATAAAACAAATGCCTAAGCACAACTGTACCTATACTAGACCTAGCACTTTGATTACTAAGTATGACACTTAACCAGGTGGGAGATTACTTCACCTTCTGGTAATATGTGAGTCATCTCTTGACTAGTCATAGTGAGCTCTCCATCACAGGCACTCCTCAAACACTACCTTGTAAGGCTGAGGCAAAATATCCTCTTTCTGGCAACACTTGGTCACCTTCGACTTGATAGTTCAAGGTTTCCCTAACTTACTGGCACTAACATAAAGCATCAAATGATCACCACAATGTCGTCAGCCCACTTAGGACTTAGTCCTTTACCTACTCAGCTAGTTTCACTAGTCGAGTCTTTCTTCTTCCATAAGTCAACTCGATGACCATCGACTCCACGTAACATTGCGATGATGAGCTCAAGTCACTAACTATCCCTTGGTCTATGGCAGTCATTCTTATTGCTCAGGTCTTTTAACTACCTTTTGGCAGTCAAGCCAAACTCTAGCAGTAATTCTACTCCTACTAGCTTTAATCTAAGGTTTATAACTAGTGGATGAATAAACCTATCCATCCACTTACCCTAGGACAAGTTTGTTACTCCTTCCTTCTTTTGTGGTCACCACCTGCATTCAATGGTTAGAAATAAAAAAATTTAAATTACCTGCTTACTTTTTTGACATCTAACTGAACATTTTCGTGCCTTGGCTACCCTAAGGAACTCATCCATTCAACTAGCCAGTCTTTACATTACAACTAGGCTAATCGAAACTAACTTGTAAAAGAACAAAATCTATATAACCTTAGGACAAATCCAATCTAAGGCAGTTAAGCCTCCACTTATATGGTTTCACACACTAGTAAGTGGGTCCTTTGGTCCTGGGTATTAACATAATACTTGGTGCATCATTAGGTTCTTAATTCACTTGGGTTAGCCCTTAACCCTGATCAAACTATTACCCAACAAGCCAAAATAAAACTATGCTAGTAAACTAATGCCATAACTTACTAATAGAGTAACTAGATTACTAGTGAAAGGTTAGAGACTTACCTCACACTAGCCATGCACTGCCCACGAGTTCATTACGGCTTCCCGTCATTCCTAGCTAGTGGCTACCTACTTTGACCACTTGACTAATTGAAGCAAAACTTGAACTACTACTTTGGTGTAGTAGGTCAACTCCTTGTGGCAACCGCTATTGGTTACAAACTTCCTAGGCTGGTCTTAATTTAACCAATCCTAAATATATGACTAATCTGATGACCACTTAGACCGTTGGCAACATTTCCCAAGTGCATCATTAGAACCATGCACTTTTTGCACCCTAGGCGTAAACCCCTTATCTTGTATGATCCATTCTTGATCATCAGTTTCAGATTGACTTTTGCATTATGGGCGTGTCACCCTTGCTCCTACTAGGTTGGATGAGCCAACCTCTACCCCACAGTCTCATGTCCTTAGATCATGTAACTCTCTTTCAAGAGCTGGTGCATCTTGAACTACTTACTAGTGCCCACCTCAACAATTGTCAAGCACCTTCATATGCTAGCTCAAGGCCATGGGAAACTTGGCCTCAAGCATATACTCTCAATGGGTAAAGTAAAAGAGTGCTGCCCCTTATTGTGTTGTAGCCTACATGACCAAGTGTTTATCATTTAGGTTAGTGCATCCTTAGCACCTTTCGGTGTTGCCTAACCCATTTAGATTTATGGGTTCAACTTTTGGAACTTCTAAAGTAATCCAGCTAGCCTGATGGTACTCCCCACCTTAGAGGATTCCATGACTTCATAATTCTATGGATCATGCTACCTACCCCATGTGAAGTTCCAAAACAACTTCCTAGCATGGTGGTCACATCCCAACTACTTGCACCAAGGTATTGCCCTACCTTGGAGCAAGCCAAACTAACTGTCCCAATTTTGCAACACTAGACTGCAAGGATCCATTCCTGGACCTTTAGCATCCAAAAGCACACCTGACCTAGTGTTCAGCATCGCAACCTACAACCAAAGCCAGATGACAACTCACAAATGTTGGTTAGTATTAACTACCTTAGCACAAGGACAATCTACTAAATCTCAATTCCTAGCCTCCAATGACGATGACTGAGCTCTGACGCCAATTGAATCAGCCCCATGTGAGCTTGCCCGAGAAGCTTATGGGAATGCATCCTACATTAGTTGCAATTGGCTAATTGATTACGTGTGCACTAGTTAAAACCTTTATGCTTCTAGTTAATTAATCCTACTATGCAATCATGCAAAAGTATGTTCTTTGACTTGATTAATAAAATAAGGAAATGATACAAAGCATTTATGTGGTTAACTACATATAATCAACTACATGTGAATATCCAAGCTAAAGTAGACTATGCTCACTCCCAAGAGTGACTATAGAGTACACTACTCATACATGAACATTGAAGGCAAACTAACATATCAAAATTATGCACTGAACAACATTTTTTAGATCCATAACTAAGCTACCACCTTAGAGTAACTCCCGGTGGCAAGCTTTAAAGCCCTCCTTTGTGCTTCACTAGCTTATGTCAACTAATTAGACAAATGTAGTTAGCACTATAATATAACCAACAAGCAAACCACAAACTAGAATCATAAGAATTCAAATAAACCAAATACCTACTCTTGAGCCTACTCAACAACCCTTAATGATTGATAGCTCAATAACACCCAAAAACTACATAATAAAAGCTAAGGAAGTGAGAATCAAAGATTCCAAGTAAAGGATATTTAAACCTGCAAAAAAAATACTGAGGACACATGCATATATATAATATATGAAGTCTATTGCATGCTTGCAGTCTGAGGGCTAACATATGCACATCATTTGAGTCTCATGGGACCTCACCTCTTCTTAGTCCTTTTATAAGCGTCAGTCCATGCCTAGCGAGTTCTAGCCCCTAACTTGCTCCTTGCAAGCCTTAGTTTACCAATGTAGTAACTTTAACCTTCCCTTGATTGTTGTGTACATGAATACAGTGGATGCACCTCGCCTGAGTTCCAATGTACTTACTAGGTGTACTATTTCTCCACATAGTGCTTTCAGTCTTTAGACTTGCCTAGGTCACTTGTGTACTAAGCTTCCACCTCAAAACCTTACAAAAAGTGCACTAGGTTCTCACTTGTGCCTCAAGTAACCTTGCCTAGGCTACAAGTGTCCTAAACCTTCACTTAAGGCATATACCTATCCATCATTACTTGGTTCACCCTAGTGGAGTAGAAATTTCCATGGATGGACTCATATTCACTAGTGATGTTGAGCATAACTTCAATGTAAGAAATGTTGGCTGGACCTCCGGTAGAACTTCACCTAAGTGATATCTATAACACTTGAAGAATGTGGGTTAGGAGCTCCCCAAAGTGTTTTTTTGGGGGAGAGATCTTCGATACCCAATTCAGTATATAAAGGAAGAAGTTGTTAAGACTAGATAACAGTATGAGAGTTTGGTTTGTGTGTATTACCAAGGAGCCTCCCTGAGTATTTATAGAAGGCATGGAGGAGAAGGCCATTATCCCTAATTTTCACAGATCAAGACATGTGATCGGCCAGATTAGGTTCGTACCTTCAGGGAAAGGTGTCTCCAGGTGTCCATAGGCAGTTATTTTTCAAAGGGTAGGGGTGTGTGCAAGGTTCCAATCAGTGGTCCCTTAAAACCATATTTTTCGTCTTCTTTTAGGACCCTTCGGCAACTGGAGACCCCTTCGAACATAGGATTTTCCCTGAAGGTGACTAGGGAAGCCTGTCAGTTGCATAGACCATGTTCGGAAGGTATCCTTTTTACCATGGGTGGCAGGTTTTTAAGGGTGGTGTAGAGCCTTTTCCCAAGGTTGGTTGTATTCTCTTCCAAATGTGATGTCAAGTACTTGTATCTGAAGATCCTGTTGGTGATAGCCCTTCGACTATCAACTAGGTTCAAAGGAAGCTACTTGAGTGTACTAAGGTTTTACATTAGTACCTTAAGTCTAAAAGCTTAACCAGGTCACTAATGGTCACTAAACCTTTCACTCACTTCCTAGCACTTAATGTAGTTAAACCTTTGACCAACACCAAAACCTAACCCATAACTCAAGCTTTGATACCATTCTTAACAGATTGTGAGATTCTTAGGTGCACTAAGGTAGTTCTTACCACCTTTTACCCTAAAGTCTCACAAGGTACCACCTTAGTTCCCAAGGAAACTTCCTAATTGACTTAAAATGACCTTAGGTAATTTAGGTATCAAAGCTATGTCCTCAAAACCTAATGCCGTGTGTTTGCCTAAAGCTCATAAAGGTGTTGGTGCTAAAAAGCCCAAAGCTATGTCCTCAAGGGCTAATGACGTGTCTTTGAGGTCTCAGTGAGCTTAATGTTACATCATTGGAGGGCTAATTCACATTTAATTAAGGTATTTAAGCTAGGGATTTATGAATTTACCTTGCTCACCGAGCATTCCGCTAGGAGGGCTACAACACAAAACCTAATGATGGCACAAACAGAGCCCATCCTGGAAGCCAACAATGGTAATGCCCTTAATAGCTTCCTTTTCCTTAACTAGCTTATAGTAGTTCTCCTCCAAAGTCTTGGCCTTCTTCTCCACCTAGTCGAGTGCCTACATAAGGGGTTGTTTGTCTTTCTTGGGGATGGCAACTTTAGCTTCATGCCTTTCCTTATCATTCTGCTCTTTAGAAACCACAGTGCATTATTTTTCCAACAACCCCCTGAGGTCTTTTATGCAGGTTACACAATCCTCAATAAAGCCAAAGAGTTTGGTTAATCATTAAGGCCTTTAGTTTGTCTAACTTATGCTCATAAATCCTTCTGATTTCACTGGCCATGAAAAAGATTAGGGCCAACACCTTATTGGCTTTTTCGAGATGTTGCTTAATCTTGGTGCAAATTTTCCTCTACTTTTCCAAATAATCCTAGTAGTACCTAAAATTGGCAAGCATCTAGGGAGAACCACAATGAATTAAAAAACAGTCATACAAGTAAAGTAGATAATGTAATAAGGCTTAATAGAAACATCACCTTAGCTGAATGTGAGTAAAGAGGTTGGCTACCATCTCCTTATTGGGAACCTCAAAGAGAATGTCTAAAATGTCACCCCTAAAATGATACCTCAAGCAAGCTGAGGCACCATGACTTTACAATCATCGAAGTCAAAAAGATCCATGTCCTCTATTATATTAAAGATGGGTGATAACAAAACTTTGCCCTTCTATAGCTTAAAGTCTATATTTTTCGTCATCTTGTTATGGTTCACTACCCACTCCATCTCCAAGGTGGCCTCTGAATAATCATGCCAAAGTTCTCTTAAAGTATTAGTCCCCAATCACTCATTTACTTATCTATACAAGTCAAAGAATTGTAAGCTAGATGAGGAGGTTGGAACCAAACCTGGTGGGGGAACTTCGACAACCAAAGTATTAGGAACCTTAATGTTCGAGACTTCCTCAATAACATTGTCGCTTTCTTTTTCCCTTTCATGCTCCTTGAAGGAACCTCAACCACCCTCTCCTAAAAAGAGGATAAAGATTCTGGAAGTTTTAGGACATTCCCTCGGATCATAGATGCACTTGTTGGACTAAGGAGCAAGTGAACTTTGAAGAAAGAAAAGGGTACCTCAGGAAGAAATACCTGATAAGGAGCCACCATTGAAGGATATGCAAAAAGAGCAAAGATCACTTCATCCTTTGTTTCTTCAAGGGAGGACCAGCATAAGGCCTTTTCAAATAAGTCTTTTGCCTCTTAGAAGCCATTTGGCCTTCCTCTTTAGCATGTTTCTAGTCCTTCTTGAACTTCCTCCTGTAGAAATCTCTAGGGTCAATTTCATCTGAAAAAGGGAATGTAAGTTGGACCAGTGAGATATTTGAAAACTAAACAGAGCAAAAAGTATCACACTTGTGCTTGATGATGTTGGAAAACCTATAATCCTTTTGAAGTAATTTGACCAATAAGGGAAACTCGGAAAAAAAGGGGATTTAGGAATTCTTGAATTGGATTCATGAGTAGTTGATACTTTTAGATGATGAAGAACATTTACCTTCATTTGATCCCATTCGATGGGAAAAGGAAAAAGATCGTAATTTTCTTTGGCCTTCTCCTATTCTGCAACTTCCCAAAGTCATCAGTTAAAGGTCTGAAACAACTCTAACTTTTTCCTTTATAGTAGTTTATATGGGGTCTTCCAACCTGGTTTTGCAATATACCTAAAGTCCATTTCCTTGATATCCTCTAAAAAGGATAAATTGCCATAAAAAAGTACTTTTTCTACAAACTCCACCTATCCTTTGTCACATAAGTAAATATATATTTTTTGCCAAGTGTACCTTAGGGGAAAATGGGGTAAAACGAACCTTCAGGTTTAGGGCACAACTTGTAATACTACATAAAAACTAAAAGGTGGCATTTGACCCAAAATACCTCACACATGCAAAGAAAGGCATTTATATGAGCATAACTATTCAACGGAAGTTGATTGACAACTATCTCCTAAAATTGGTAGAAATCAACTAGCATTTTATGGGGGGATATTGTAGGCCTACCTTTAGCTAAATGGAAAACACAATTATCTCATTCTACTAAGGCATATAGCTAGGTTCTCCATTATCAGGCAAACGGAGGGCTACATCGGAAATAAGGTAAAACTTCTTCTTCCATTTTCCCAACTTAAGGAAAGTAGCACAACTAAAATAAGCATTTAAAAAGCTCCACAGTTCTCAAAGGTAATGGTAGGAACCTCAAAAAAGGTAAGAGACAAGCCAGATGAAGCTATTACCTCAGACTTTATGAAACTATCTTAAGAAAGAAAAAGGAAAAAGTCATGACACATGTACCTGCAGGATGGATTGGTCAGGGAATACTACTTGATCACTAGGAAAAAAGAACTCAACCATTGCTAGAAAAACTTAAAGATAGAAGCAAGAGAAAAACCTAGAAAGCACAAGAGAACTTAGGAAAGTGGAAGCAAGAAATCCTCCTCAAAGGTCAAAGATATATAAGCCTAAGTCTTAACTTCCAAGGAAAATCAATACACTGCTCACTTAAAATAATATCTTGAAAAGGAAAAAGTTTAATAAAAATTGATATGTATCCTAGGGAAAGGCACCCCTAAGCATCAAATTGATTGATAGGACTCTTAACCACACAAATTTAGGAAAAGCCTAATCTGTCAAAAGAAGACAATGTCATAAACATCAGAAATAAATAAGGTCTGAAAGTCCCAAATCTTAATAAGACTTTATAGCTTAAAAAAAGGGCACATGATGGCCAAAGGTACCTAGATACCTCAGGCCCAGTAGGAGTATGCTAGGGTTGGAACACTAGGCTTGTCCCCAACTGAAGAAGCATGGACCCCTGTGTGCATGTAGTGTTAGTGTTGTGCCCAAAAGCCAGTCATGAGATGATTGTATTTTTGCACATTGAGTCATGATATTTTATTAAGGCATTAATCCAGCAATTATGTTTGTTGTTTTGTTCCTGCGTAACTTAACAAACATAATTGTAACCCTAGAATAATGATATTCTTAAAAGTCTCTGGTCTAGTATTATTGTGGAGCGGGTTGCAATAATACATAACGACTAGCATATGTGGAGACTAATATGAGATATGTAGTCTACATATGGGTACAAGTTAGAGAACTTGTGTACTGGACCGACCCACCATGAGAACACTACATGGATCGTTATATGAGTGTCATAAGTGATTCCCATAGTGATCAGGGTATATGTAGTCCTTCGACCTAAGATCATCAAGGTTCCCTACATGTGAGTCATATACTTTGATACTTTCCTTTGTTGCTCGTAACTGAGTGAACTTGAAGGAGGTCATTGGGTATGTCACATATCATGCGGAGGGATTTGTATGATCAAGATGGGATTTGTCCCTCCTATGTAACGGGAGTGATATCTTCGGGCCCCTTGATAGAGTGAGACTTAGAAAATGCATGGCCATGCTCGGATGAGTTGATATGCGATATCAATGTCATCAGTTTAAGTTAGTCTACTCGGTAATCAAGAAACCAAAGATTGGGCTATACGAGAGTGACACATTCCATGTCTCGTGCTTAGTCTTGATATCTTGGACAAAGGGACAATGGCATATATCGGTGATGATCATAAAGGTATAGTCGAATCATCGACAATCTTGTCACTTGGGTAGCAATGATGTGTTGCTAGACACCGCTCATTGCTTATGATCATAAATGTGATTTATGATCATTGCCAACGTGATAAGAGCCTATTGGGTCGCACACATAGAGCATTTTGGATCATTAGAGTGCATCGGCTAATTATTTGGGTTATGGTTTCACTTTAATTTCGTATTAATAATGGGCCCAAAAGTTGAGCCATTATTAAGCCCGAAATTAAATCCTAATTGGATTAGGGCTTTGAAACCTATTAGGCCTGGAAGTTGAGTCTCACTATAAATACAACTTTTAAGTGAGAAATTTGTAGGTCTCCTTGCCCTAGCCTCCAAAAAGGACAGCCGCACTCTTCTCTTGCAATTCCTTGGAGGACGCAAGCTAGCACTGCGAGCGCAAGAGAAACGCATCTACCGGGACGTAGTGGAAGCGTGGTGATCCCGAGAGGCTCGTGTGGATACCATAGAGAGCCTGAACACGTCAACTGTTCAGGTTTTGTGATTCGACTCTACAGTTGAGTGAGAGATCTCAATCGAAAATTAGGTATGAAAATTTTTGAACACCCAGTTTACCCCGTTTCACTTGGATCCTGGAGGGTTTCGGTTAAATTCCGCTGCGCTGTTTGGCTCCTGAAACCCAACATGTAGACCACCCCTTATGGCAAGCTTTAGTAACGGTAAGAGAGTCTTTCTAGATAAAAACTTGAAGATTCGAAGTATGGGAAACTGACTAAGTGAAATGAGCATGGAAGGCACAACCAAAGATGGCAAGGACCACTTGAAGGTTACTAGTAGACCTATGACAAGAAAAAAGACTAGAGATCTCACTACTGCACTTCAAGTTTTTGTCTCAAGCTATTTCATGGAGCATGGACTTGGAATTTCACAAGGAGTTGCTGGAACATTTAAGGAATCATATGGAGATGATGGCCAAGCTTGTTACTCAATTCTAAAATGCCTAGACAAGTCACAAGACAAGGAGCCCTTAAGTGCACTCTATAAGACCATTTTGGGGTTTTTAGGGCCAAACTTGTATTTGTACTTTATTTCCTTTAATTTCATATTTATTTACATTATTTAGGATTTTATTTAGTTTGTGGAAGTGATTCAGGTTGCATAGGACAAAAGGCATACACTGCACACATTAAACATGTGCAAAATGTGTGTTAGAGTCCTAGTTTGACTAGGTGTTCTTTAGCTATTTTGAATTTGGGTTTCTAGCCAAATTTTGGCTTGATTTTTTCCCTAGTTTTAACCTATAAGTATGCATATATTCTAAGTGAGAAACATAGCTTTTTATTGAAATAATATTGCTATTTTGAGAGGAAATTCTCTTTGGTTCTTTGAAGGCTACCTTGGTGCATAAGATATTTGTGTTCTTTGGTGTTCTCTTACTTCTTATTTCTAATCACAAGTTGATTAGGGGTGGGGGTTTCAAATCTAGTTTCTTCAGTGTAGTTTTGGAGCTAGCTAGTATCTTGGGCATGTTTCATGGTCTTTATACCATTGGGGTTTGCATCAGTTCGTATCAGAGCCATAAGTTCCATCTAAAGGACATATCTTTGTGTTCTTGTTTCTCTTTGTTTCTCTTTCAATTTTTCCATTTTTTTATGATTTTAATTCTCTTTTTAATCATTTTTCTTCTTATTTTAGGTTTATCCTCTTTGTTTCTAGCCTTGTTTCCAATCAAAACAATAAAAACAACAAAAAAATAGTCAACTAGGGTTTCCTAGTTTTTGGTTTTCATTTGTTGTTCTCTTTTAATTCTTATCCTTTTTTTTTTGTGTCTAGCCTTATTAAGATTTCTTATTTTCATTGTTTCTAGCATCCTAGAGTTAAGAAAACACCAAAAAAAGAAGGATCCAAATTTAGAAGGTTTTGGTATCAAAAGGTTGTTTCAAATTGCACAAGTTTTCATTGGTTTCTTATCTTGGCTAAAAACAAAATTAACTTTTTGTCTTTGGCAATTAGGAACTTGAAGAAGAAAAGTGTTCTAGCAACAAAATAGAAAAGTAAAAAAGGTTTCAACAAAAAAAAAAGAGAAAAAAAAAGTTTGCAAAAAAAGCTTGCACAAAGTGATTGGTTTTTGCGCCCCTAAACCCTAACCCATTGTTTTGAGCCAAAAGCTTTTCTTTGTGGTTCTTATGATCACCAATTGAAAAAGCTTCCAAGAGTCTTTTAAAACTTATTTCGCCCACCTCTATTTTGGTGTCAAAATTTGTTTTCAAAGAATTCAAGTTTTCTTGTGTGCTTTAAGGAAAGTTTTCTTAAAATGTTTGAGGACTCTTTTAATAGCAATATTCTCACTAACAAATTGAGTGTTTTGAGTATTCATCTTTTAAGTGAAACATATGAGGTGAGTGTGTGAGGATATTTAATTTCAGGAGTATAGAAGGCCAAGAGGATAGGAGGATTGAAGTGAGGCATAATGAGGAGCCTACCACGAGGGACCATTAGGGAACCCTCAATAAACTCATGGGGAGGATTGTGGGCATAGACTTGAGGCTACCAATGAGACCCAACCCCATTTTGCAACCAAGGAGAGGTGTAAGGAAATATGATCTTGAAGAGGAAAAAGGAGGTTGGCATGACCAAGGGCTTCCAAATAGGGGGGAGCCCAACAATCTTAACTCCATTAAGCTTACTATTCCATCCATCCAAGGGAGGAGTGATCCTGATGCATATTGGGAATAGGACCCAAAGATTGAGATGGTGTTTGATTGTCATCATTATTTTGAGGAAAAAAAGGTTAAATTGGCTTCCATTGAGTTAATTGATTGTGCTATTGTATGGTGGAATCAGGTTGTTACTTCTAGGAGAAGGAATGAGGAAGAGCTCATACACACATGAAGAGCCCTTAAAACCTTAATGAGGAGGAGATTTGTGTCTAACTACTACTATAGAGATCAACATCTTAAACATCAAAGGTTAGTGCAAGGCCAAAGGAGTGTGGAGGACAACCACAGTGATTTAGAGATGACATTGACCTGAGCTAACATCAACGAGGATGAAGAGACCCCCATTGCTAGATTCATTAATGGTCTCAATCCTGAGATAGCCAACAAGGTAGAGATTGTGCCTTATGTCAACATGGAGGATTTGCTTCACCATGCCACTAAGGCTGAGATAATCATCAAAAGGTCCAAAGGCATCCAAGATTTCTTAAGGAGGAAGTTCCACATAGAGGGGAGCATAGAGCAAATAAGCACCAAAGCCAAGAGTGGAGGCCACCAAAGGAGGCTTGACTCAGCCTTAACAAGTCAAGTCTATACCTTCACCTAAAGATGCACCTAAGGTAAGGGATATGGTGTGTTTCAAGTGTGGGGGCAAAGAGCACTACATGAGAGATTGCCCAAACAAGTAGGTGAGGATTATTAAAGATGATGGAGATATTACATCTGAAGATGCAAATGCCTTGGAGGAGACACCACCTTTGGAGGATGAAGAGCCAAATACACTTAAGCCTGAGGAGGGAGATTTTGCATTTGTGGCAAGAAGAGCTTTAAGTGTGCAAGCCAAGGAGGAGGCTAATCAAAGAGAGTGCATATTCCATACAAGTTGTCGAATCAAAGGCCAAGTGTGCAACCTCATAATTGATGGAGAAAGTTGCACCAATAGAGCAAGCTCAACCATGGTGGAGAAGTTAAAGCTTCCTACACAAAAGTACCCTTAACCATATAGACTTCAATGGCTGAATGATGCAGGAGAAGTAAAGGTGGTAAAGCAAGTTTTGGTTTATTTTAAAATTGGTACTTACTAGGATCAATTTCTTTGTGATGTTGTACCTATGCAAGCTTGTCACATTTTGCTTAGGAGGCCATGGCAATTTGATAGAAAGGTCACACATAATGGTGAGAAGAACATGTACTCTTTTTTCCATCAAGGAAAGCCAAATCATGCTTGCTCCATTTTCACCACAACAAGTCTTGGAGGATCAAAGAAAGCTTCAAAGCAAGGTTGAGAGAAAAAAAAATGAGAAAGTTGAGGGCAAGAGTGAAGAGGGAAAAGCCAAGAAAACAACTGAGAGATCAAGTGAAAAGAGTAAACTTAGGGGAAAGAAGAGTGAGGAGTTCCCAAGAGAAAAGAATAAGAAGAAGCTGAGTGAAAACAAAGAGTGCCATATGGAAAAAATGAGCGATGTGAGGAAAGCCATTCAAGTACAAAGACTAGTGCTTTTATTTTACAAAGAATCTTTACTTATTATCAATGATCTAACACATCTTCCTATTGCTGTTTTGTCTTTGTTGAAGGACTTTAGAGATGTTTTCCCTGAGGATATGAGAGGTTTGCCACCCATGATGGGTATTGAGCATCAAATTGACTTAGTCCCTTGAGCACCTATTCCAAATAGGCCAACTTATAGGACTTATCCTGATAAGACTAAAGAAATTCAAAGGCAAGTGGGGGAATTGTTAGCGAAAGGCTATTTGAGGGAGAGCATGAGCCTTTGTGTTGTGCCTGTCCTTTTGGTTCCAAAGGATGATGGTTCATGGCACATGTGCATGGATTGTAGGCTAGTTAACAAAATCACTGTAAAGTATAGACATCCTATCCCTAGACTTGATGACATGCTTGATGAGTTGTATGGTTGTGCTTTGTTCTCAAAAATTGATTTGAAAAATGGGTATCATCAAATTAGGATGTGGGATGGGGATGAATGGAAAACTATTTTCAAAATATAATTTGGACTTTATGAATGGTTAGTCATGCCTTTTGGGTTAACTAATGCTCATAGTACTTTCACGAGACTTATGAATCATGTCTTGCATGACTTCATTGGTAGATTTGTTGTTGTTTACTTTGGTGATATCTTAGTATATAGCAAGAACCTAAAAGAGCATGTTGGACACCTCACACAAGTGCTAAGTACCTTAAAAGAGCAAAAGTTGTATGCTAACTTGAAAAAATGCTCTTTTTGTGTTGGAAAAGTGGTTTCCCTTGGTTTTATTGTGAGTTCACAAGAAATTGAGGTAGACCAAGAGAAGTTAAGGGCCATACAAGAATGGCTAACTCCAACTTCCATCACTAAGGTAATATCATTCCATGGGTTAGCTAGCTTTTATGGGAGGTTTGTAAAAAAATTTTCTTCCATTGTTGCACCTCTAACTGAAGTTATCAAGAAAAATGTAGGATTTAAGTGAGGGAAAGCTCAAGAGGAGGCTTTTGGGTTACTAAGGAAAAGGTTATGTAATGCACCACTTCTAGCTTTGTCTAACTTTGGTAGTACTTTTAAGGTTGAATATCTTGCTTCATGTATAGGCATTGAAGCTGTGTCAATGCAAGGAGGCCGCCCCATTGCTTACTTTAGTGAGAAGCTAAATGGTGCTACCTTGAACTATCCCCCTTATGACAAGGAGCTTTATACTTGGGTAAGAGTTTTGGAGACTTGGCAACACTATCTATGGCTAAGAGAGTTTGTTATTCACATTGACCATTAAGCCCTTAAGTTTCTTAATGGGCAAGGTAAGTTGAATAGGAGGCATGCTAAATGGTAGAATTCATTGAGTCATTCCTGTATGTTATCAAATACAAGCAAAGTAAGGATAATATAGTGGTAGATGTAATTTCTAGGAAGTATGAACTATTTTCTGCTTTAAATGCTAAAGTGTTGGGTTTTAAGCACTTGAAGTAATTGTATGCTTCTGATAATGACTTTGGTGAAATTTATGCAAGTGTTCTAAGTTTGCTTTTGAGAAGTTCTGTCAAGTTAATGGGTTTCTTGTTAAGAAAAACAGGTTTTGTATTCTTAAGACATCTTTGAGGGAACTACTCATAAAGAAAGCTCCTTGTTGAGGATTGATGGGACACTTTGGACAAGCCAAGACCTTGCATACTTTGAAGGAGCACTATCACTGGCCGAATATGCTAAATGATATAAGGAAGGTTTGTGATCAATGCATAGCATGTAGGAAAGCTAAGTCTACTCACACTTCACAAGGTTTATACACATGACTTCCTACACCTACTCATTCATAGGTTGACATTTCAATGGATTTCATTGTTGGATTGCCTAGAGCTAAAGGAAACCGAGATGCTATCTTTGTTGTAATTGATAAGTATTCTAAAATAGCTTACTTTATTCCATGTAACAAGAAAGATGATGCTATACATGTGGCTGAGTTGTTTTTCAGGGAAGTTGTTAAACTTCATGGAGTTCCAAGCACCATAGTTTCTAATAGGGACTCTAAATTTCTAAGCCACTTTTGGAGGACTTTGTGGGAAAAACTTGGCACTAAGCTTTTACTTTCTACTTCTTGCCAACCACAAATTGATGGGCAAACTGAAGCAACAAATAGGACCTTAGGCTTTATACTTAGGGCTATCATTGGCAAGAACTTAAAATCTTGGGAAAATTGTTTGCCTCAGGTAGAGTTTGCTTACAATAGGTTTAGGCATTCTACTATTGGATGTTTACTTTTGAAGGTTGTGTATGGTTTTAATCCTTTAACTCCATTAGATTTTTTACCATTACCTACTTATGAAGTTTTTAGTTTAGATGGAAGGAAAAGGGCTGAGAGCATCAAAAGGTTACATAAGAAGGTTAAGCAATAAATAAAGCTCAAGAATCAACAAGTTGCTTTGAAAGCCAACCAAGGCCGAAGAAGAGTTGTCTTTGAGCCTGGAGATTGGGTTTGGTTGCACATGAGGAAGGAAAGATTTCCAGCTACAAGGACTAAACTTCATCCAAGTGGAGATGGTCCATTCCAAGCCATTAAGAAGATCAATGACAATGCATACATGCTAGACTCGACAAGTGAGTACAGTGTGAGTGAATCTTTCAATGTTTTTGATTTGTCTTTGTTTGAACATGCAGATTCATGGACAAGTCCTTCTAAGGAAAAGTGAGTTGATATGAGCATGGAAGGCATAACCAAAGATTTCAAGGACCCCTTGAAGATTACTGGTGGACCTATGACAAGAAAGAAGGCTAATTAGCTCATTGGTGTACATCAAGCTTTTGTCTCAAGCTATTTCATGGAGCATGGACTTGGAATTTCACAAGGAGCTATTGGAACACTTAGGGAATCATATGGAGATGATGGCCAAGCTTGGTACTCAATTATAGAGTGCCTAGACAAGTCACAAGACATGGAACCCTAAGGCCACCCCTCAAGTGCGCCCTTAGAGCCCCCTTGAGGAATCTTATGCGCCATTTCATTCCACAAGCTTAATATTTGAGCCCTAAAGTTTCAAGACCTCTTTTCAACATCTAAAAGAAGGTCTCAAGCTAATGGAACTCAATTATTCAAGCTGGAAGTTAAAGATACAAGCAAAAATCCTAAGGGGCCCTTAAGTGCACCTTAGAAGACCATTTTAGGGTTTTTAAGGCCAAACGTGTATTTACAATTTATTTTATTTAATTTCTTATTTATTTAAATTATTTAGGATGTTATTTAGGCTATGGAAGTGATTTAGGTCATATAGGACAAGAGGCATACGTTGCACACATTAAACATGTGCAAAATGTATGCTAGAGTCCTAGTTTGACTAGGTTTTCTTTAGCTCTTTTGAATTAGGGTTTCCAGCCAAATTTTGGCCTAATTTTTTCCCTAGTTTTAGACTATAAATATGCACATATTTTGGGTGAAAAACATAACTTTTTACCGAAATAATATTGCTATTTTGAGAGGAAATTCTCTTTGATTCTTTGAAGACTGCCTTGGTCCATAAGTTACTTGTGTTTCTTACCCAAAAAATTATTTGGGGATCCCCATAGCCTCATTTTCTTCACATTTCAAGTCTATCCAGAAAATCCCATGGCATCAATGTCAACTGTTCAACACAATAGGAAAGAACAATGACTATCACTAAGCACAAATTGCTTGTTCTAAGTCCCACTACTAAGTTTACCCTATTCTAGAGTTATTATGCTGGTATTTATTACTCCTAACTATGACACTTATCCCTTTTATCCAATGGTGATCCACAATAAACATATTAGATACAACCTGTATATGCTCATTATGCAACATTGAATTAATAGGCTAGCTACTATTAATCAAAGCATCAAAGAACATTGGATAGATCACAAGAAAATCATAATTATATTAAACCAAAAGTAATCATAAAAACAATATCATCCTAGGGTTCATCTACACTAAGCATGGGCAAAGAAATTAGCCCATCATGTTAATAAAAAAATGAAAAAAATTAAGAATAGATAACTTCTTCTCAAAAAATCTTCTCCCCCAAGAAATCATTACTCTGGCATGAATTAATCAATGTTCATTATTTGAACTACCTCTAGTAGCCTTCTCCTACAAATCCTAATCTCTACTACTTTATATATTTTCACTCTTTCCTCTATTCTAGCTGCCTCTTTCTACATTCTCTTCTCTCTCCATTCACTAGAATGAAATATAACGAACAATTAATGACATGATCTGAATCATGGGTATGACAGGTAATATAAGTGTATTTGTTACTGACATAGGTGTGTTGCAAACTGTGTTTACTCTAATTTCTGCAAAATCTTGCAATTTAGTTCCAAAACTTATTTAAAATTCTTCCTAACCACAAAAAATCTGAAATAATTCCTAAAAAAAAATATAAAACAATTAAGCACCGATCCTTACAAAAATATATCAAAAGACAAACAATTCTCAAGGAAAAATGTATAGAAAATTTGTACAAATATGCACATTGATGAATACTCGTAAGTGTATAGTTATTAAGAGTTTAAATCATCATTGTACACTTTGAGTTTGATTAATATCTCTAATATGAGTACTTATTTCATCAAGTTACTATTCCCCACATTTCACTATTCATATGGTGGCTATTGTTCATACACTTATTTACTATTCATATGTGGGTTAATATTTATCTATATTTACAAAATATGTTAAATAACATCTCACAATTCTTGGACCAATGATTGAGGCCTTAATTGTCTACAATTTTTGGTTCATGGTTAAGCCCAATTGAGAGATAAAAGAGGCCAAATTTAGATCACAAATAGAACTAGTTCCAGCATTCACGCACTTGGTGATCCTTCACGAGAAAAATCATATCTAGAGTTATGGATGTCAGAATTAAGTGATTCTATAGCCATATGAAAGCTAACACATAAATATTCATCTATACTTCATAACCAGTTTGCTCATTTTCATTACCGAAATCTGGTTATAAATGAAACCATCTATTCTGTCATGTGATAAAAAGCAATTTTGATATAAAAATTCATAAATTGAACTACAGATATTGGTTTTGAATGATCAAACTATTATTTCGAAGCTAAAGAAAAGTTCTACAAATCTCATGCTTTGAGGAAGAGCTGAATCAATGTTCACAGCGGTTGAAAAATTAGAAGAAGTTTGAGCCGTTGCTATTGATTTATATTTCACTTACCCAATCCCCAAGGCTCTATAAGTAGGCAACAGGGGGAGGACAAATTTGAGCTAGTTCTTTAGCAAAGTTAAAGTTCTTATATCAAACATAACTCTCCTTCTTTGATTCTATTCTTATTTTTTATCTCAAAGCTTTATTCCAGGTGCTTTGTTCTTGTTCTTCAATTGATCTTCCAATCTATGTTTATTTCCCTTTTATTCATGTTGTTTACTTTTTTCATATCTAAACAATTTTTCTTTTGCTAAGGTGAATGAGTGAAGTTTTTGGTATAAAGGTTATGACTAATTGAAATGGATTATAATATTATTGGTATTTACTTTCTTAATCGATTTAGCTACCCTCCATGTTTAGTGGAAGTCATGAATCAATATAGTCGATCATTGGCACAAAAGCTACTGGATTCCTTCTATAAAACATGGCTTTGCTGGCTACATAGAAATCTTGAGTTATTATGGATAAAAATTGGCATGATGGGTGTTACCACCTCAACAAATGGGAAAATTATAGTATAAAGGCATCATGGTTATAAACCATTATATAGCATGATTTTCCACATAGTGAACAAAATGTGAGGGGTAAAATGTGTAATCTACACCTCTTTAAAAATTTCCACACAATGGTTACTTGGCTTTCAAGAAAACACTAAGGGATTGCTCGGTTAACAAGTAACCTATGAACTTTATTCTAAGATTTAAAAGCTTGGGTACTCAATTGTACAACTTTAAAAAGGGGTTTTAAAAGGATTTGAATGGTATAGAAGCATTTTTTTGGAGGCTAAATTGCATAAAGGAAACAAAGGCTTTTATTCAAAAACCTAGGACAACTAGGTTTACAATTGTTCACAAAAATAACTTAAGGATGGGATGATCTTTGACAAGGGTTAAAGATGGCCATTTCTAGCAATAACCTAGCCTTTTATTTCCAGCTTTTAAGGTGAAAAAGGTGGGCTAAAGTTTATCCAAAAAGTATTTGCTTAAGATATACTTATAGTGACCTAAGTGAGGGTTAAGGTTAAACTAATCAAACCAAGAAAATATCTAGACTTTCTTGCCTTTCCTTGGACATTCCAACCATAACCAGCCACAACCTCCATCCTTAGCTCCTGCATAAGCTTCCAAGCCACCATAGCTCAAGGTCTCAAGAAATCACAAAGAAAGACAATCGGATGCACCAAGAACAAGAAAAACCCTAGTTTTCGGGTTTATTGTGCAACACTTGTTATAATCAGCCTTCACAGCCCAAGGTAGGATTTTATCTGGGTTTCATGGCTATTTACTATTCAATACTAATGCCCAAACATCCATGAAGCTAAAAACCTAAGCTTAGAAGAAAGCCAAGAGCTTGATGAACCAAGTTTTGGTTAAGGGGAAAATAACACCTAGGGTTTCAGCCCTACAACTTTGATACTTTGTTATGGTAGTAAAATTTAGGGTTTTTAGAGCTAAAATTAGTACTAACTAAGACCAATTAACCTCTTAAGACCAAGCATTAGCTTGAGCAGGGCTGCCATAGTGATTACATAATGTTTATTTGATTGTTTATGAACTAACCCTAATGTGTTTATTGTTGCTAGCATTACATTTGTTTGTTGCTATGTTGTTTGTGCATTTGGAAGGTTGTGCTTATGTATTTGTACTATGTTTTTGTGTTTTAGTGTCTTTGGATTTTAGGTATATGACTAGAGTTTGAAGATTTTATTGATAAGACCTTACTAAGTTTCATTCAAGAAACTTACCCCATTTTTATCCATTTTAGGAGCACCTCAAAGAGAGCATTCAAACTAATAACTGTCGTTCGAATTTCTTTGTGAAATTTTTGGTATATTAACTTCCATATATGTAGTTGTAAACTAGAAATTTTCATTATTTTTGGAGCACATTAGATATTTTTACTAATGGTACTTTTTACCTTACGCAACAACTAGTCCCTTCAAGTTTCTGGAATGATTAGTGCTTTTGAAGTTCTCCAAGAAGCCTAGTGTACATATTAACTAAGTTATGGCATAGATGTAGTGCATAAATGCATGTAAATGAGTTGGGTATGCTGTATGTACATTGTGTGAATGATATATGGATCAATGGAGTATTGTTTGAATTGTGTGTAATTCTATCCATATTGGTTCTTATGGACTATTTTGAAGAGTATGATATTTAACACTTATGTAATGACTTAAAATCTAGGGGAATGGTTTTCCCATGTGTCTAAGACACGTATGGAATTGCGTATGTTGGTTTTGTACCTAGAAATGAAGTGTAAGAATTTTAGGAAATTTTGTACAGGCATTATGGTCACTAGTTGCTCAAATTTGGTACCCTATACTCCAATAGCCATAACTTTCTATACTTCAAGATTTGGTGCCCTATAGCAAGATTTCTGGCATGTCAAAGTTGGCTAATTTTGCTGGGTACTATTCATATGGTCAATTTTACCCGATTGAGTGTAAAATCCATAATGGCAATCTTAGATGGGTTTAACGCCTCAAATCTATTTCCCTATCAATCTTTAAGTGTATTAAAGGGTTTAAAACCTTTAAGGCATAGGAGGACACGGGTAGAATTTGACTTGGACATGGTATGAAAGTTTGACACATGAATACTAGGCACCAATAGCACCAAGTGTGTATATGATTGTACATGCACTTAGGGATTTTAGTCAAATCTCATATTGGCCAGGAATAAAGAATTTGACTGCCATCATTATTTCTAGATGAAATTTTATGTGAATATATGTGTGATAGTTGGACCAATATACATATATTTGCATAAAGTCCAAGAGGGCCACTTGAATAAATATAGTGAGCATTTTCTGCTTGAGCTCACTAAATCTGATCACTATATAGAAGCACTCAAAGTGGTAACAATGGATGCTTGAACCCATTAACAAGCTTTGGCATTATAGGATTAATGAAATATAATACTAATCCATGCCTAACATTTCTGAAATTTGAAAACTAAATTCCCAATAAATTCCCTAATTGGAATGTCCTTTATGTGAGGATCCCAATTGATTGACAAGACGGGCTAAAATTAATCATAACTAATATATCAAAATTAAAACCCCTAACCCTAGCTATTTCTTTGAATTTAAGTTTCAATCAAAACTTGTTCACACATTTTGTCAAATGTTCTTTGATAAAAATCTATAATTTGTATTTCTTAATTTACTTTTCTATAGTTCAACACTCGGACTACCATGATTTTACTATTTGCGATAACCTACAATTGGGTTACAACTGCTAAAGTACATCACACATGTCACCAATTCATGCAATGTAAAACAACAAAGGACATTCTCATATGTGTCTTAGTAGGTATGCATGTCAAAGAACATATGCAACCATGTCTAATAGCAAAAGCATGCTTTAGGCACCTTTTGCACATACATACTACACAAAGTGGGCTAATTGCATATCTTCTAGTCTAGTTTATCTAGGATTCCTATTTTCTAGCTAAAATACATTAATTGCATCTATTCCTATGAGGAATTATGTTTTTTTATTATTCCTAGAAATCTAGCATTAGGATAGTATGCCTAAATATTTTACTTATTTAGCACATAGGACTTGTAACCCCATTGAGAGTTATTCCTTCATTTTGTCCCTATTGGTCATTATTATAAGGGATGCATTGTTTCATTGTAACACAATAGAGTATGTATTTTTCTAATGGAAATTGTGAGACAATGGTCCATAAAACCTTGATTTTTTAGGAGCTTGTTTTCTTGAGCAAAATTAAGTTGTATTCCTTAGTATTGTGCAAAAATCTTCTATACTGTTCATTTATAGCCTCAGGTTGATTAGGGATGAAAGTGATTATCTATCTATTTAAAGTGAATCATGGAGCTTGGCATCATTCTGTGGGAGTTTCTTTTTCTTTACCAATGAGGTTTCTATCACTCCTAATCGGCCTATGTTTCTAGGTGTGATATGTAGTACTTAAGCTCACAATAGTGCCTAATGCTTTCTGAAAGGCAGTCTAGAATCTCAACAAAAAATCTTAGATTCCTATAAAAACTAATTCTACACTTGAATAGGGTGGCCTTGCAATTGCTCCAAGCCTTCAATTGAGATGCTAAACCCATAGAGGGTATATGGCCTCAATATTTTGAAGCCTTAAAGGCTAGTATTTAAAAGCCTTGAAGACTAAATTGATTAACCTAAAATAGTCAAGATTAATTACTGAATATCAAAATCCTTGTATAGTAAGGTGCAGTTAAGTAAGGAACAAGGTATCGTGTTTTACTTGAATGGCTTGAAGGAGGAAATTCAAACACTAGTTAAGATGTTTAATCTTTAAACCCTATACTAGACATAAAACCTTGCTAAGATGTAAGAAATCACATTTAATGCTTGGGCCAGAAACATAAAGGCCAATGTTGGGACCTCTACTAGTAAGGTTCATTCTATTTTGTAACCCCTAGCAAAACTATGACCTTACGAGGACCTAGTGTAGAAAATGTACATAGGGAAATGATGAGGAATGGCCATATTTGAAAACTAACCTCAAACTAGATGGAGCGAAAAGGGCAAAAGAGAAATGCTTTTGGTGCACGAAAAAATACCATGTATGACACAAGTGTTCCAGGCCTCAACTGTATGCTGTGGTTGAATTACTTGATTCAAAATTTATGGATGAGTTTGCTAAGGAAGAGGTGCATGGTGACTTATTTGAGGTAGTTATAATATCACCTTATGCCCTATACAAGAATTCAGTAGAAGTGACCACTAATTTTCAAACTTTCAAGGTGAAAAGGTAAGGTAAAAAATTTAGATGTGGTAATCTTAATAGACATTGGCAACACTCACAATTTTAATAACCCAAAAATGGCCAAATAGTTGGGCTGCCAAGTAGAAAGTACTAAACCTACACAGATTAAGGTGGTAGATGGGACAGTCAGGAGTACAAGCTATGTGTACAAAGGGGTAAAATGGTCCTCACAATTGCTTATTTTGAGTCAGATATGAAGATCCTTCTTGTTACCAGTTGTAACATTATATTAGGGGTCCAATGGCTATAAATACTTTGGCAATATTTAGCTTTAACTTTGTGGCTATTGAGATGGAATTCACCTGGCAAGGCCAAATAATGTTGCTTAAATGAATAGATGTTACCTATATGCTAATCAATATTGCCAAAATGTCATAACTTATAAAGGAAGAAAATCTACATTCCTATGTCAGACCAAGCGTGATGGCATGGAGATTGATGAAGGAAAGTTGTTCAGTATTGAATGTGGATCAGATCAAGAACAAGAATGGCTCACTTTGTTGCTGAAAGAGTTCTCAGATGTCTTTAAGGAACTAACAAGATTGCCCTTTCATCAAAACACATGATGATACAATCGAACTTAAGAAAGGTAGTGGGCTAGTTGAGGTAAGACCACAGACATGCCTTATCATATAGAAAAATGAGATTGAAAGGTTAACAGCAGACGTGTTGAGCCACAAGAATTATTAGGCCATGTAAAAGTGAATTTTCTTCACCTATTATTTTAGTTAAGAAAAAAGATGGCACGCAGAGACTTTGTGTTGACTATAGGCTACTTAATCATCACACGATCAAGGAGAAATACCCAATCCCTGTATTAGAAGAGTTGTTGACTAACTTGTATGGTGCTAAATGCTTATCTAAGCTTGATTTAAGAGCTGGGTATCATCAAATATGTGCAAAGCCAGAGGGTGTGCACAAAACAGCTTTTAGAACTCATGATGTTTAATATGAGTTCTTAGTCATGCCTTTTGGCTTGACTAATGCACCTACCAACTTTCAAGCCATAATGAATGATGTTTTTAGGCCTTTCTTGAGAAAGTTTGTCCTTGTATTCTTTGATGATATTTTGATCTACAGTACTACTATGCTAGAACACTTGCAACATTTGAGAATAATTTTAACTATATTTAGGAATAATTAGGTCTACCTTAAGGCCAACAAGTGCAGTTTTGCTATTAATTATGTGGAGTACTTAGGCCATTTCATTAAGGTTTAGGAAGTGGTAGCAGATCTTAAGAAAATCCAAGTAATGCAAGATTGGCCGTGTCTTCAAAATATCAAATGACTAAGTGGGTTATCAGCATTAACAGGCTATTATAAGCAGTTTATAAGAAGCATATATTTGAATGGGGCAAAGTAGCTAAGAAAACTTCTATAACCGCAAAGGAAGCCATGACAACAACACTAGTATTGGCCATGCCAAATTGTTACAAACCTTTTGAAATTAAAAAAAATGCACCTGATATAAGGTTGGGGGCTATTTTGTCTCAATAGGGACACATAGTGGCTTATTTGAGTAGGGTGTTGAACACTAAGAAGCAAAGAATGTCAATATATGAGAAAGAGCTCTTGGGATTGATTTATGCAACGTAAAAGTGGTGGCCTTACTTAGTGGGAAATAGGTTTGTGATTAAAGACAAACCATCATAGTTTGAAGTTCCTATTAAAGAAAGGAAGTTCTACTTCTGGTCAACAGAAGTGGGTAAGCAAACTCATGGGCTTTGACTATGAAATCTATTACAGAAAAGGGAAAGAGAACAAGGTAGTTATTCCCTTTTCTAGGCAGTATAGTTTTGAAGTTAAAGGGCCAATGTTGATGGCTTTTCTATGGTGGCAATAAATCTACTACAACAAATTAAGGCTAGCTGGGAACAAGATCAGGAACTTTAGAAGCTCATTGGAGAATTGCAACAAGGCACTTGACATCACTCTCATTACAATTGGCAATAGGAGACATTAAGGAGGAAATGAAAGTCGATAGTAAGGACTGCCCTAAGAACCTTTCTAATAACATTGATGCATGAAAGACCCATTAGAGGACATTCAGGCATTATAGTCACTTTGAAAAACTTAAGCAACTGTTTTATTGGAAAAAAATAAAGTGAAATGTTCGAAGGTTTGTGCTTGCTTGTGATGTGTGTCAAAAGTATAAACCTGAACTAGTGGCCAATCCTGGGTTGTTACAACAACTACCTATTCCAGTGGCAATTTGGACATACATATTAATGGACTTTATTGAAGGCTTACATCTTTCCCTGGGTAAGTTAACCATTTATGTTGTAGTGAATCAATTGACAAAAGATGCTCACTTCATGGCATTATCTCAGCCCTACATTGTTGTCATAATGGCCAGACTCTTTTTGGATAATATCTATAGGTTGTTTGGCTTGCCTAAATATATTGCCATTGATTGAGATCTCATTTTCCTAAGCAAATATATGGGAAGAATTGTTTGGCTAGCTAAAAATCCAATTAAAGTTCTTTATTGCTTATCATCCTTAGATAGATGGTCAAATTGAGGTGCTTAATAGGTGTTTAGAGATTTATAAAAATGCGTATGTGGAACAAGCCAAGGGAATGGTGCAATATTTACCTCTTATTGAGTATTGGTATAATATTAATTTCCATTTAGATACTAGAATTACTCCCTATGAGGCTTTATATTGTCATTACCCCAAGTACATATCCCCTACATTATTGGTATGTCAATGGTGAAAATAGTGGACAAGAGCATGAGCATTAGAGAAGGAATGTTTAGAATGCCACATGATCAACTTTCCAAGGCACAAACAGCATAAAGCAGGTGGCAGATATAAAGAGGAGTGATTGACAATTTCAAGATGGGGGATTTGGTGTTGTTAAAGCTCAATCCCTACTACTTGATGTCACTAAGTTCTAGACCATTTTAGAAGATGGCTACTTGCTGCTATGGACCCTATAAGGTGGTGAAGAAAATAAGACCTATGGCCTGCAAGCTACAGCTTCCTAAAGCTTGCAAAATTCATCTTGTGTTTCACATGTCACTCTTGAAGGCTTACATAGGTGATATACCTGTTCAAGTATCACTACCTTCTATAGTGGAAGACCTCGGATAAATTATAAAGTTGCCAATTGCCATTTTGGACATAAGAATAGCTCGAAGGTGGAACATGGTAGTAATAAAAGTGTTGGTTTAATGGTCCAACTCATTTGAGAAAGACAAATCATGGGAAGATTGGGAGCAGCTGTAGAAGATACACCCTTATTTCCATCCTTGGGGACAAGGATTATTTGAAGGGTAGCTATTGTTACGAGTCACCATTTTTTCTTGTTTTTAGTTCTTTCTTTCGTGCATGTTGTGCGCATGTGTCAGTGGTTTAGCCAAACAATGAATTAAGGTTGATGCACACTATTTTGGTTGTTTGTTATTTTTATTTGAGTCATTGTTTATTGGCATGATGACGTAGTTTGAGATAAAGACAAAAAATCTATTATTTGGGGGGGAGCACACACATTATATGCCATTTGATTGAATGAAATTCTCTTTCGCCTCTCAATCTTATGGTTCTTTCTTCTTCTTCTTCATCTCAATTCCTTTTCTTCTTAAGCTATTTTGATCAATCCCGATAAAGATTTAGCTTTCTTCTAGCTAAGATCTTATCACATTTTGCATTCAGCTCCATCATTAATATCTTTGTTAATTACAATCACCTATGGTTGTTAGGGTCCATGAGTCTATTTCTAATGGATTAGACTAATAAAAATTCTCTAATGGACAGTTGAACCTCTGGGCTTAAGTCTAATATGGTATTAGTAATGATCATGATGATGTGAGCTTACAAAGTATGATGACAAAGGAAACCCATTAGTGCTCATATGAAAACTTAACAAAGGAAGTAGGGCAAACCTAGGAAAAATCTTAATAAAGTAGGGGAGGCTTCATGGAGAAATTAGAGATAGAAGTGCATGTTAAACATTGACAATGCTCTTACTAACATATCTACGTGGAAGGTATTGACTAAGGTTGTTAAGATTGAGATCTTACCTAAGGTCATTTTTCATCATATAAGATTGGGATAATAAAATCGGATTGTAGATCGTAAGATTATACTTAAAGATCAAAATTCCTTATAATGAATAATATAATTTATATGAAAGACCAATTATATTAGAAATTTAGTAAACTGTAAGTATCATAATAATGATACAACACAATTAGTGTTATAGTACAAATAAAGCTCAAGCCTAGTAGAGCATATATTAATCTAACTAATGCAATAATCAACACAAGTCTTAAAAAATATATATAAAAACATAACTAACATAATAACGGCAAATTTATGGAGGTGCTTTCAAAGTTTCAAGTTTTTTCTTCTGAATAAAAGAAAATGAGTTTTTTTTTTATTTACTACACAATTCAAGCATATAACCACTAGCTTTGGTAGCTCAACTTGAGCAATAAGGGTCTAATCACTTAAACTTTTTAATTTAAACTAAAATACAAGTGTAACCAATAAAAATAAATACCAAATAAGATCGATAGAATCCTATCGATCTTATAATATTAATCAGGATCTTACCTATCTCTACCATATCACCTATCCTATTAATATTAAATTGTAGGATCGTGGGAACCTAAGATCAAGATTGAGATCTTTAACAACCTTGCTATTGACCTTCTAATTTCCACCGTACAATCTTCTTCATAGAATCTCTTCCATTTGAAAGAATATTCCTTAGTCGTGCTTTCAGAATGGCCACTTTGCCCTATTTTGAAAACATATATGGGTAAATAGGATACAATTTGTAAGTTCAGTAGCTTATTTGAGTGGACGAAAACCATAAGTGGTTATTTGGCCGTAACACTAAACAATAGTGGCCAAACGCCACTTTAGCTCCTTGAACCCTCTCGAACATGGCAAAACCCAATTTCCCCCGGCATCGGCCCATGGCACAGCACATCCCGGTAACTGTATGACGAAGTTTTGCGCCGGAATTTGGAAAGTCCGGTGGTCGGCACTGGCCTAGAGGAACAAGTGATAATCTTCTTCCTCCTCTACTCAGTCTTCTCCATTTCTTTCTGATTTTCTTTATGATCAGACTATTCGGATTGCTACGTCTGAGTTTTGGTCTTGTGCTTTGTAACTTGTGCACGACTTCTTCCGACCATGAATCGGATTATACGATCCCGTCTCCCTTCCGCACCAAAGCTGACTTCTCTTACAATTGAATCCTTCATATCTTCTGTGGATGATCTAGTTCAGGTAGCGAAGTTCAGCAGCTTTTCAGGTTTCTTCTCTACGTCTAGCGACAGGGCTTTATCTGTACTCTTCTTTTCGAGAAATTTTTCTTCAATTCAGGGATTGTCTTGTGTTTCGCTGCGAAATTGGCTGGCTACTCTGACCACTGGTCGCCGTTATCGACGTAGTGTTGAGGATGATTCTGGGCTTACTAGAAACTTGCTTGCTCAGCTCTGGGTTGCAGATAGGAAGCAAAAGGCTGAGGGAACCAGAAGACGAGCGAAAGTTCTTAAGCGTTCTAGTCAATTTGGGACCCAGTCATCATATCATTATTATGCGGGACAAGTTCTCAAGCAACCACCACCCAGCCAGGCTGTCTCAGGTTTTTTGCAGCCAGCGTCATCTGAGGAGGTAACCGTTTCTTTTCAAATGAATTATCTTAGGTTCAGTTTATTTTAACTGAAATGTGAGACTGTCTTTGGCTCAGATGTATCGTATAATTGTTATGTATGAATGGTTGCTACTTTGAGTGAATAGTTTGGCATCCGTTGTTGTTATTGTTGTTTTTTTTTTTTTTCTGGGTATATGTTCTGTTAATTAGTTGAAGTTGCAGCGAAGTGTACTACTTTGCTTGGTCTTTTGATGTATCCTATGGTTTTTCTACTTTGGAGGAAGATGTGTCTAGTTTCTGTAGTACATTCATCTAATTTGAAACTCTCTTATTGTATATGATGTGTGCTGGACTCGCTGTGATGAATGACTTTTTGAGTTAAAGGTGGAAGCTGGTTATAAGTTGTGGTTTTAGAATTTCTAGCTTCTGAAGTTTGAGTCCCAAAATTATGCTAGGGTAGCAATGAAACTTGGAAAGCACAGAAAAGGACAGAAGCTTAGTACTATGATCAAAGAGTACCTAAGCTTCGCATCTTGGTCTAGTTGCACCAGATGATCCTGATAAAGTATAGACATGGAAGTTGTCTGAGTAATACTTTACTGTCATGATTTGAGGTTATACATAGATTTGGACTCTAGAAAGCTGTTTTCTTATGAACTCTATATACCTCTCTTCTATAACCACTTTCAGTTGCTGGAAATCTCTCATGATTAAGTCAATAACTTGGTGTGCTTCATTGTTTTCCATGTAACAATACAATATCATTTTTCCGTTGTTGCAAGTTCTATATTCCCAGCTTGGTGATGTTGCTATTCTTATTCCTCAAACAAAGCTTTTCGAACTATACCTGCATCATGGACTGGGTTCCCTTTATGTGACATGTGTGCCTTAACAATTTTGATGGAGAAACTATGGCTCTTCTTTATGCTGGTCAAATCTCCTAATTATCATCATAATTGATCAAGCTATTATTAGACATCCAAGAACCTTTAAGAAGGCCAAGTTTTTGTTAAAACTCTTCTGAATGTTGTGCCGTAAATTTTTCCAATGTTTTATTATCACAACTTTCACGGTGTAGAATTTATATTCATTATTTAATATTTTTGGTGATCTTTTATTCTTTTCTTGAATTGATACGGTGCATTCATGTTCTGGCTTTTAAGGCTCTTCTCTTGATGTTTCATATGAGTGACTTACCTTCATTTTTAAAATATATAGGTTCGAGTTGCCCCACTTCTTGCTAGATCCAATTTGCTTATCACACGGGACATCGAGTGGGCCAATCTCGTATTGGGTTTTGAGCAGGTGCCTTTCACAGTACTCTGTTTGTTGTTGTCTTTTTCTTGTACGCTTTCCTCCTTGTGCCTGTTATAGCGCAGAAGCAATAGAGTTTACATGCAGTGGGCTTTCTCCTATGTACACAGTGTCTAGTCTATTTAACTTTTTATTGTTGTACATGTCTGTTTATTGTTTAGTTTTGCATATTTCTAGAAATAGTTTACATTGTTTTATGGATTCAATAGCTGAATTTTGGTTGCTTTGTGATTAAATCTTGCTCTAGTGGACTGTTGAGGTACTGTGGGATCGTTTCTTGGAATTTAGCTCATTAACTAGAAGTGCAGGAGCTAGGAATTGGAAAGTTCAAACAGAACTTTTTAATGATTGTACTATTGAAAACATAGTAAACATGAGACAGTCAAAGCGAGAATAGAAATATATGGTACATGGAAACGAATCTAGACTTCATATAAGAGATTCTTGGCTTGGCAGCTAACATGGTAGCACCACATCTAAAACTGGCCTAGTTGTTACCGAGTTGCTACTAACAAGCCCTTGAGAACTGTATCCCATTCGTTTCAAAGTCATTTGCATCTGGATTTGCTACTTGCTATGATTAATGTGCGAGCAAATTTTATGTGTTTGAAGACTTCTTTGTAAGCACAATATTAGGCCTGCAAGATCTGGCATCAGTGACTACACAATTCTCAGATTTGTTTCTTATTATGTTTAGCCTTTGTCTGACCTATCCATGCGATTTTATTGACTGACTTGCTTTTTCTTAGTTTCTTTAGAATCAGAGAATCGTACAACTGTTGGTTAACTTTTTCCTAATATTGATACCAATTTTTTCTGTACTAATCATTCATTTTATCGGAGTTTACTTGTACTTTGACTATAATATAACAAGCTAACCTGTGGTCTTTTTGTAATGACCAATATTGTCCATGTTTGTTTGTTTGTTCTTGATTACAGTTGCTTTCAGGTTGATGTTGTCTAGTTTTCTATGAGCTAACTTCTGAGTTTATGTGTTTTGTGTTTGTTGAAATTTCAGGAGAACCGCTATGCAATAGTCGATGTGTGCTACTCTCAATCGGTAAGTGATCATCTGGATTCTTCTATCCCCCAAATTGGGGCTGGAAAGGATTTTCATACAATGACTATTTTGCAGTTCTAAACTAACGGAAATACTGATTATAAGATTTGACCTGCAGCCTGTAGGTTTTATTCGTGAACAGAGTAATGTCCTTGCCAGGCAGGTAAATACTTGAGCCCGTATCTTCTTATATATAGATTTCGTCTGCTGTTACAGTTTTCTTGTTGTAGGGTAAGAACTACATGAACTACTTGCTTTCTTTTTTCTCTTTTTAATCGTTCTCATGGTGCAATGACCCTTTATAATTTCATTCTTATGTTCAAAATGGGAATATTATGTATTGGATAGCTTTTACAGGCTAACAATTTTGCTTTACTTACTCTTCTAAATGCATGCTTTCATGTACTCTCTCCAACCCACATTCTTCACAACATTTACTATTTGGGTCGTTCCCCAAGTCTTTGCAGCATTTCCATATTTGGTACGTTACTTTACCATATTACCACTAAAACTACCATTTCAACATTCACTTTTTCCATCTTTCTTGATTTGCATTCTAAAGTGAAAGGGCAAAACTGGAAACAAGTTGAAACTTTTTCCTCTTCCTTAATTTATATGTCATTCCAAAGGACCTGGGACAGTGGGGTTATTTGCTTTTGTCGTGCTCCAATAAAGCAATTGCCTAGCTGCTGTATAAGAACTCGATTCTGCACATTGATAATTTGTTGGTTACAAATTGGGATTGTTTTTTGACCCATATTTGAGTGGATGAAGGGTAGACTAGCTAAAATTCAATTGCATTTCCAAGTATTTTACTTAACAAAACTAGCCATTGTCTAAAGATGATTTACTCATAAATGAAATCTGCAACGTGACTTTTGCTTCACTTGTGGCAGGTAGTATTTATAGTGGTAGCAAATATAGCAGTAGCAATATTTGTAGGCCCAGGAGTGTTAGTTGTAGTAGGAGGTATTTTTCGCAGCAACAGCAGTACTAGTTGTATTTTGAGCACAGAAGTGTTTGCAAAGTGATGAATAAAGTTCTCATTAAAAGAGGGGGGTCTGGCCAGGAAAATAAAATAAAAGAGGGGGTGTTGATAGACTTTCAATTGAGAGTTGTCATATTGGGCAAGTTTTTACTTGCTAAACTTAGTGTTATAGTAACTGCACTTGTCGTACAAGTTACATGCGGCACAGTCTATATGCTCAAGGCATGTGCCTCTGGGTGGCGCTTAGGTAGACAACAAGAAACATGTGCAAAATAAAGTGAAAAAGAAAAAGTTTTTTTTCCCACCTTCACCACCTGTAGAAAGGGAAAAGGAAAAAAATGCCCCACAAAGAACACAAAAAAAATGAGTTTTCTAGTGCAGAATTTATCTAGTGTTAGGGTAAACAATTTATGCCATTTTTAGTGTTCAGGATTTACTTTTATTCATCAAAATTAGTTGGGAATTTGAGTTACACTTAATCATTGCTCTTTGATAAGTGGACAATTTTATGGGGTTTGGATGTGGATGAGGCATGATAACTTATTTAGTCTGCACTACATTCATGTTCTTATTCAAGGTGTTCTGTGGCCTATCTTTCGAAGTTTTTGTTCTCTCGATAAGTAATATATAATACTAATTTTATGCTCTTGAAAACTCAGTAAATACAGGCTTTTCTAACCAGCATTCCTAAATGATGTGATTTGCATTAGGATTTCCTAGATGATATAAATCGCTCAAAACATTGTAGAAAACAAAATATCTGGATTTTAAAAAACTGTTGATTTTCATTTTTTTTTTTTTATAACAAACGACATTTGGAAGCTAATACTCTATATACCTAATAATTACTTAAGTTATATCTTCGTACAGAGTAATTGTTTTTTTATGAATTTGTTTTCCATGCACAGCCTAAAAAATGAAAAATTAAAAAATACAACTTTTTAGGAAAGTATTTTAAAAATGATTTTTGTGTTTCCTAAACTATAGGGCTTCAGTTGGTATTCAAGTCTGGCAACTAGTTACTGCATATGAAATAATCACTTGTAATGACATTTTAAAAATCTATCTCAGGTTCACCCTTATATTATGGTGAGGTCTATATATCTTTTATCAATTTTTCTTGGGATGTATACAGCCAGAGCCCAAATTTGTTGCCTTATTTGTTTTTCTGAGCCATGTTTTCAAGTTTGACGTGATAGATTTGTTTTCAGTTGTTTCATTGGCTTGAACTTGAAGGGGCATTTTAAGTGGTGTTATCTCACATAATCTAGCTTCTACTTGTGCTTTAAGTTGTTGTGAGGTCTCTCAACCCATTGTCAGTTGGAATGAGGTTGGAAGCTTCAGTATATGTGATGAAACCAAAACCATTGATTCTTTTGGGCTAAGTTGGAAGAATGATTGATGAATATGAAAATATAAGATAAGCTAGGAGGAATCATGGATTAAAAGTTTGTAAAAGAACCTATTGAAGCAAAGGTCAAATTTTTAGGAGAAGTATTTGCAAATAAGACACATCTAAGTCTTTGTTATGAAGGTTGTTTCTGGCAAAACCTGGACAATGGGGATAACGGTATTGTTGTTGGTATTGAACTAGGGGAAAGAATAAATCATTGGAAGAATGCCCTAGTTGATGTCAGATTTTGATAAGATCCTGCTGTGTCCTGTTGATTGTCTTTTGTAAGCATTTGACGTAAATGAGAAAAACAGAATTTATTATTATTATTATTTTTTTTTCTGAAAAGCCTAAACTCATTGCTTCTTCCATTGCAACTTAATCTAAATTTTAGAAATTGGAGCAACACTAACATTTGGAAAATTGATAGTTTTACGAGGAAGTTGTCAAAGTGAGTTAATATAATGTTGCTCTTGCTCAAACAAGAATGTTCAGAGTTAGCAATTGTGGGAACTAACTGAGAGTGTTAAGTGGTAATAATCTCAAGTTTGTTAGTTAAATTCTATGAATTTATTGTTGCCAAGCCTTTTTACTTGCTGACAATTGTTTTCCAGCTGTATGTTTCACTATGATACTTAAGCTCAATTTTGTTGTTAACCCATTCTTTGTTGCTGAACCCATTTACATAACCAACACATGGTGAGCTTATTTCTCATTGTCTGTCCTTTTCATTTTTGTTTCTTCATTGGGTTTGCAGGTGCTGTAAAGGGGCATTTCTATTATGTCGTATTATTTTGCATTCATTACTTAAGGATTTCATGGGCGATTTGTATGGCATCTTCTTTTATTACCAATTAGTCCTAGGTTGTGCACCCAAGTCATTTAACTTAGAGTGGCGAATTAAAGAATTCTTTCAGGTAGTATAGGGTCAATAAATGAATGTAGCAAGTGGAGACACAAAGTTTTTGTTTTGTCCCTGACCAGGAAAGTATTGAAGCTGAACCAGAACAATTCTGCTCCCATTGATGAGCTGGAGGAAAATAGTGGCTAGAGGGTTGCCAATGTGAGTAAAGGATAGGTAATATGTAGGCAAGCCATTGGGGAATTAATTTTCTATTGTCATAAGGAATTCGTGTGAAATGTTCAAGGAACTTCAGAACAAATAGATGTGTATTAGTAGAGGGAAAGATAACTACTTCATGGTCAGTTCATTCTGTTTTCAGGTCTTCGTTCTCTCTAATTTGAGGGTTGGGAAAAAAATTTTCAAAGTGCTCTAGGGGGAAAAGGAGTTTCTTAGTGCTAATTCTGAGTGGTAATAGCAACAATTAATTGATTTACAGAAAAGAAGATTACGAACTTATATCAATGACTTCATAAGATTTGTGCCCTTGGGAAGTAAACATGTAGCAGGTCATTTCTTGAGAGTTGAACTTCTTTTGGTAAACTTCTAGTGGGTGTTTGTAACTCTATCATTGCTTCTCCCTAGTGAGCAATTTATTTGCATTCATTTGATTGCTTGTATTTTTGGTGCACACACTCAATCAATCAACTAAGCCTTATTCCCATTAGTTGGGTCAGCTACTTGAATTTTGTGTATTTTTGTGGTACGCTTTAAAAGTTACATTTTGGTTTAGTGCTTTCATGCTTATTTTTTCTGTATTTGCACAGTTGCTTCGTCTGAGGCGTCCTTTTGTTGCCTATATCAGTGATGCCATGGGAAATGAGCTGTTTAGGGTAAATGCCTCTATACATATTTATCTTTTTTGGGCCAATATGCACTCCTGTTACTGTGTGATTAAGTGCATTTTGCATTATGTGTGTTATAGATTAAGGCTTTATTTTTTTCAAATGCAGGTTCATAGGCCTTTCTGGTGGATAACCAGTTCAATCTATGCAGAGATTGATGGCAAGGTTTTGTACTTAAACATATCTGTTTGTTGGTTGTTCATGTACAACATAATTACAATGAAAAAATAACGTGGGTTTCTTTATAGGAAGTTGGTGTGGTTCACAGAAGATGGCATCTTTGGAAGAGAGTATATGATTTGTACTTGGGGTAATTTCAAAACATTGACGTGTCATATTCTACTTAATTAATTCTTTTGTTGTTCTCCTGCTTCTTCTGGTAGGCCAAAACTCTGATTGATATCTCTCCTACTGTTCCATTGCTATTGGATACTATTCTCATTAATCATCATTATTGTCATCATTGTCATATTGATGTCATAAGGCATGTTTGATGAAATTGAAATAAAACTTCCCCTGTTCACATTGAAAGATGTTTTCCTTCTAATAATTCTTTAGATTTATCCAAATTACGCAGGACATCAGGAATCTTTTTTTCCTAAATTCCTTTCAAATTGTAATTTCTAGAATTCTTCTGTGGCTGTATCTGGAAGCATCTACCTTTCCAATTTATAGGTTGCTCCACTAGGATAATTACTATATTACAGTTCACGAAAGTAATATAGAGCTTTGTTTATAATATACTCAGACGTAATTATGCATTTCAAATTATGCAAATCAAATAGGAAATATTTTCTTTTCCCCATCCTGTTGACTCCTAATGCATCATGATTAATAGGATTTATGCTGTTGCTGTAATGAGATTGAAAATTCTGCTTCGATGTCATATGGGGTCACAATGTATTTTTCTATTATTCTCTCACTTGATTTACTTTAGCTACTATTATGAAAAGTTGCATTTTGATTCTTGCAGTAATAACCAGTTTGCTGTGGTTGAAAATCCTGGTTTCTGGAATTGGACCTTCACCTTGAAGGACATTGACGGGCAAGTTTTGGCTCAGATTGATCGTGATTGGAGGGGCTTTGGCTTTGAGGTTTGCTGGTTATCTTTTAGCTTGCCATTTCACCAATTGTCTTTTCCATTCTGTTTTATCTTGAACTATGTGATGGAAATGACATATTGATTTAAAGAATTTAATAAATTGTCAAGTTTCTAGTTATATATTCAAAGAGACTGAGAGTGTTCATATGCAATGTGCAGTAAAAATCAGCAGCAGGAAAAAACTAATATATTGACCTTCAATCAACAAAGTGTGAAACGTCTTACCTTGATAACCATGTTGACATGCTTTACCTGTAGATAGCCATAAAAACCCTTGGGTTCTGGCAATGTTAATTTTGAGTGTTATTTGCATTTATATTGGTGCAACATACATTAGTTGTTTTTGTACAAGAGTCCTTTTCAAGATGAATGTTGCTCAATTTAGAAAACATTTTTATTAGGCTCTGTTCAACTTCCAGGCAGGTATGTATGTGAGTGGAAGGGTGACAAGCAAGCCCTTGTGCATTTGCATCTCTTTTCTGTGAATGATTACAAAGGGGTGTGTTTGCGTATGTAGATATTTACTGATGCTGGTCAGTATGTGATCCGGTTTGGGAGTAGTGACCCCAGCTCTAGGACTGACATTGTCAGCATGGTAAGTTCATTTATTGATAAGATTATTGCTCTCTGCCAATTCATGTTCATGCGCTTATGCGGTTTTTGCTTTTGAGGCAGATCCAAGAATTGGATGTTGCTCGTCCACTGACTTTGTCGGAGAGAGCAGTTACTCTTGCACTTGCTATATCATTGGATAACGATTACTTCTCAAGACATGGTGGCTGGTATGATTTTGTAGTTTGATTCATGTCTATGTTATGATTACGTATAAACTATGTTCACAATGATGATAATATCTGTTGTTAGTATTGTTAGGGATTTTTACAAGTTACTCTCATACAGTGGACAAGCTTATGATATTACTGGCACATACTGTCATGTCTATGTTATGATTACTTATAAACTATGTTCACAATGATGATAATATCTGTTGTTAGTATTGTTAGGGATTTTTACAAGTTACTCTCATACAGTGGACAAGCTTATGATATTACTGGCACATACTGTTCTGTGTTGTATGTAATTGTAGATTACATTGGATGAGATTTTACCATACATGTTTGCTAGAAGTGGGGAAAATTGTATTCTTTCCTTATTAATATTTTCTTTCTGATACTCTCATGTCCCATCATTCTAGGAATAATTAAAGGTCTCATTCAGCTATAGAAAGCTTTTGCATTTTTCTTTCAAACATCCTTTATGTACATGGGACGTAGGTAAATATCATATTTCTTTGATTTGGACCCCATTGTTTTCTTGTTTTCGGGAAGTTTAGGAGAACCATTAGAACTAGTTATCTGCTTTGTATAATGGTGCTTGAACAAGGTTTTCTTTATTGGTTGGTTATGTTCATGAAACATTGTATACAACTATGTTTTTCTTAAGGTTGAACAATTTTGAACAAATGGTAACACATTTTACAAGTGAGTAGGACCAGAACTGCTTGATAAACTTTAGTTATATGGACAATTAACAATACTATTAACGCATTGGTAATGATGATATGAGAATCGAGTGCTAAATATGGTTGTGAAAGAATATATTCATTTTCTTTTGAGATTTGGTGTCTTCAAAATCTTTGGAATGCACTTCTTTTTCCTGCTGTTTTGTGAGATGAAAATTAAAAATATAAAATGCTATCTGTATTGAGTACCAAGGTAAAACTTGCCTTTTTTGCTGTAGGGGGCTACCTTTTGTTGCTGTTGGCGAGTAGATCTCCATGAAAGCTTACTGGACAGATGACAATTTGAACTTGTAAAGCAATTTTAGCCTGGAAGTTTTTCGTGCTTGTTATTAGCCCATGGTCTCGTATGTTTTGTGAATATTCATATCACTAAGACATCTTGTTCACATGGGCCATCCATTCTCCCCAAACCCCTATTCGGGCTACTTGATTTACAAGAGTAGCGTCTACTAATTTGTTACAGATGTTGAAGAGGTAAATCTTGTTCCCTATTCATCTTGGTCTAGGATTGTTTTTCATCGCTGCTTAAAATTTTCTGGGCAGAGTAGGGTTACCTCCCTATGATAACATAGAAGATATCTACCTCCTATATTTTCATAAGCTTAGGATATGCTTGATCGCAGCATTGATACTTCATTTTTGTTCTAAATGAACTATCAAGTATTTTTCAATTCCAATACGTAGTCCTATTTTGAGCTTTTATTTTAGATCATTCATGCTCATCATCCCCGCATTTTGAAACTGTCAAGCATTTCGTTGTGTGACAACCAATGTGATTCACTTTATTTGCCATTGTTGCGCCTTCCACTTTGCTTGATGCCAATTTCCTGCTGTACTATGGTTACGTTTACTTGGTTGCATTGCATTGCATTGCAGTTTACTGAAATGTGGTTCCAATAGTTCGCTTTAAGCAAAATGAACAACCATGGAATTGCATGATGATGCAAACAAGTAGACTTTTCTTTCGTTTGGTCGTCATGACATTAGAGAGGGACAGAGAAAGAACTACGAATTGAGAGCAGAACCGATGGGCACTACCAAAAGATGAAGTGGTGATATCTTCTCGAAGGCGCGTCTAATGGCCTGCACCTCCTGATGGTCTTTGATCAATGCTTCAACAGGCTTGGATATGCTACTGAAAGCTTGTACATAGTCAGTTAAAATGGCAATTGACACGTATTCATTAGCAATAGCGTAGGAAGTAGCTTCATGGATTGCTGTGTTCTGCTGCCAGGGAAGAATGGAGATGAGCAATTTTGAACCCCTGGTGGGCGGCAATGTAACCTGAATTAGAAAGCACCAGAACTGCAGGAGCTGGTGTTGTTTGATTGCGAAGCGCCATCTACTATGAAGACTCTAGGCATGGAAGGGTACCAACTTTATAACAATTTAGTCCACACCGGGTAAAATTGCAGCGGTGGGGAGTAAGAGTTGAAGTAGAGATTGCTTTGCCGTCCTAGCTTGATTAATCATTCAGCATGTTTCATCACGGACCTGAATGGTCCTAGTTACTGAAATCGCCGTGGAGTTAAAGATAACCTTTCGCCTGCACCAAATTTCCCACAGGTTGGTCACTCCTAGCATCATATCCATGGATATAAATAAATTTTTATCCTTTCAAGAAATCGCTGAACCATAAGTGGAAGTCCTTTGTCGAAGCGTCAATGAGGGACGGATGAGAATGTTGCCAAACAATGGTGAACGTGGCATTCTTTGAAGATATGAGAAATTGACTCCTCGTGTCCAGAGCATCTCGCGCACATTGGAGAGGCTTGAGGTACACCTTCAGCAGGATTCAACTTTCTGGGAAGCGGATTTTGGTTATACTTCCACAAGAAGACACGAAATTTACAAGGTATATATATATATATATATTGGTATTCAAAATCAGTATTACAAGATGTAAGATTTGAAGAGATACAATCATAGTACGTGAATGCTACTTGTTCGAGAACATAAGGCCATTCAATCCAGTATCAAGACACCATGGGAATTTGAGGAGGGAAAGGGGAGTGGAGATTTGATCCCTGGACATGATGGGGGATCAATGTCTCGACTAGCTGAACTATAAGGAATGTTAGCTACCCAAACCTTTATTAATACCTGGTGTTGGTTGAAGATCCCTACTAAAGTCTTGTCCTTTAGGTGTGTTCGCCAACTTTGCTTTGAGATAACCTTTGCAAAATGGTAAAACTTGATCTATTTTTTTGGAAGAACCAATTGACTTCCCAACAGTTTTTAGTTGCCTTTACTTCTCATTACTGGTGACATAATCTTCCTACTCAGGGACTATAGCTTTTGCTTTTGCTCCCTCTTGCCTAGGAATGACAACTGGGTGGATAGTTTGGGTCAGATCATTCAAGTTTGGATTCAACCGGGTTATCATGAATTCAGGTTCAAGCTAGGTTCAAGTCATGTTCTTTGGGTTTGCGTTGATTTCGGGTTGACTGGATCTCGGGTTTATATTGGGTTGGGTTAGGTTGTTTAGGTTTGAGTTCAATACAGATTAGATCAATTTTAGTTTTACGTGATTTCAAATCTGATTATTCATGTTTGGCGTTAGATTCAGATTTAAGCCATTGTGTTTCTTTGGGTTACTAGGAATAACTGAATTGATTCAATTTTTTGATTAAATTTTTTTATTAAAATATAAATAGTATGTTAAAAATTCATACAAATCATCATAACTATGTTTTAGTATATATTTAGGTTATATGATAATGTTGTTAATACTTCCTAATATTGATTGTTTTGTAGGAAAAGTTTTTGATATATAGTAAAAAGCTAAAACTAAGTTAAACTAAAATTGGGCCACACTTTTATAGTTTGACTTGATTCAACTTCATTGATTAATTTTGTTTGGTTTGGTTTAAATGTGTGAGACTATTTAGTTAGTAAACATATTCAAATGGACCAAAATTGATCCATAAATCGAATGTAAAAGCTTAATTGGCTGAAACTTTACTAAATTAAAAAAATTTATGAATTATAATAGGAGAAATGATTTCAAAATAATGAACTTCATATTTTCTTAATTCTGTTGTAAGCAATTTCTTATTTTGTTATGTTTTTAGTTGGTGGCTCTTTAATAGTAGTTGACACACCATCAATGACTAATTATCATTCACGAGAATCACAAATAACAGAGTTCTGAGACTATCCACCTAAGTTTATGTACACTTAGTAGCACCGTTAGGTTGAAACGGTTTCATTCGTTAACCATCTTAAAAAAAAAAAAAAGCAGATGAGCAAAAAATTAGGCACAAAATCGAGTAGTTACTTGATTTGAGCTCCCTTTCTATACAATCTCTACCCATACCCCCTACAACCCTAAATCGAAGACAAAAGCAAGCATAAAGTAGCCATGCTCGCCTCCTCCCCAAAAAACACTGCATATTTCACAATTGCTTCGGATTCCATAAACAGCAATGGAGGAGGACATCAAGAACCGTGGGAAGAAGACGCTTGGAGGCCGGCACACTGGTACAGCACCGTCGATCCACTAAAAGGGGCACCGGGGCAATAAGAGGAAAAGGAAGAGCGAGGACAGTGCTTGCAGTGGGCTGTGTAAAGGAGGATCTTTGATTGATGGCCAACGGCGGTGCTTGGGGTAGGTTTTGGGTAAGGATAGAAGGTGCGATCCTGGGTTTGCAATCCTTATTACATATATCAATTTTATTGTTTTGGACAAATTGTGTGTGGTTGTGTGCAATTAGTATGTGGGATGTATGTATTGTCTGGTATGTATGTATGATCCTAAGTTCTATTTGTTTGACTCTGTGGTTCTGTATGTATTGTAATGATTGGTTATTTGTGATTTGGGTTTTGTATTTGGTATATGTGATATGTATGGTTGTAAACAATTTGGGTTTCAAATTTATTGGTTTTCCGTTTGGGTATGTGTGGTTTATATTTAAGGTTATGGTACAATTATCTATGACTTTGTGGCAAATGTATTGTTTGGTGATGTTTATATATTGTTTGGTAGTGTTTATGTATCATGAGAAAAATTTGAATGTTTATGATTCGTACATAGGAAAATATGGTTAAGATTGTACAGGAGGACAATGGAAACAATGGTACAAGCTTAGAAGAGTCACTAGGGATACAAATGCTCACAGTACCAACTGTATGCTCTACTGCTTAAGGGTTCAAAAAACATATTTTTCCTAAAAATATGAATCTATGGTGAATGGGTTTGTGTTTTATATTGGAAAATAACATGGATTTGTATGTATGTATGCTTTTGGGCTTTATATGTATGTTCTAGGTTTATAAAGAACATGAATATTTATGTATTTTCTAGGATTTATATATATGTTTTATGTTTGTAAAGAACATATATATATATATATATATATATATATATATATATATATATATATATATATATATATATATATATATACTTCTAAGGTTTATATGTATACTTCTAGGTTTGTAAAAACTACAAATATATATGTATGTTTCTATGGTTTATATGTATACTTCTGGGTTTGTAAAAATAAAAATATTAATGTGAACTATATTAAATTGGATGCGAACTATATTAAACTGAAAGTGAAATGTATTAAACTATGTGAAATATGTGTGAAATTGGAACGTTAATTGTATTAATTTGTTTGGGATATATTTTAAACTTAAAGTAAAATGTATTAAACTGTGTGGGATATATATTAAACAGAAAATGAATTACATTAAACTGTGTGGTCTACATATTAGACTGTGTGAAACGAATTAAACTGGAAGTCCAATGTATTAATATATATGATAAAGCCATCACACGAGAAAATGACGTTGTCACAAAAAAATAAAACCATCAAACTCATCGTCACCACCAGTACCACAATCGACATTGTCATTGTCATCAGCAACAACTGGATATGAAATTGTATTAAACTTAAAGTGAAATATATTAAACTGTGTGAGATATGAGTTAATTGGAAGTGATTAAACTGGAAGTAAAATGTATTAAACTGTGTGAGATATGTGTTAATTGGAAGTAAATTGTATTAATCTGTGTGGGATATGTGTTAAACTGGGAGTGAAATATATTAAACTATGTGAGATATGTAGTAAACTGAAAGTAAAATGTATTAAACTGTGTGTGCAACTCTTTGACTACGATTGGCCACACAAAAAAAAAAAAGAATTAATAAAATTATTTTAAATAGTTACAATATTTATCATATTATCTTTATTGTTTCCTTAAGATTATCTTTACAAATGAATTCAAATTCAAAAGGTTCCATAATTAAAATTTTTGAAAAGAGAAAATAAGAAATGAAGGCTTGAATATAATGGAATTAAATAAAAAAGGAAATGTTTACAACCAAAATTCCATAATTAAAAATTTTAAACAAAGTCAATACCCAATTAGTGCTTAATTAAATCTTACACACTTAACCCATAAATCTACCATAAATGAAAAAATCAAATGGAAATTGGGCTCTTTTAATGCCATCCAATGCGAGCACATACACTTAAGTGGATTTCAGAATTTGCGCAAATAACATGTGAAACCTAAATTTCTACTAAATAGCTAAAAGTGGAAATTAATGAGACGTGTAATGTGTAAAAAAAGTATTAACTTTATTTTTTTTCCCATTATAATGCATTCTAGAATGCATTAATTCAAAAAATTTTAATTTCTTCTAAGTGAAAAAATGTGGAAAAAGAAAATATTTTTTATTAATGCATTTTAGAGTATATGTTGATAGAAAAGAGTTTGGTGAAATTTAATTTATTTTCAATTTTTTTAGTAATTATTTAAAAAATAATGACAATGATATGTAATAGATGTCACAGATGGATTTAGATTGTCCATATCTATGGGTCCCATTGTCATGGACAGCCTAAATTCGTCGACGATGCCCATCACTTGTGATCTAAAATATCACACAAACAAAAACCAAGGGCATTAGGTTTAGAAAACTTAAAATGGTAACAAGCAGTCCGCCGCAAGCGACGCGGCACATTCCCATTTCCCCAACATTTCTTCTTTCCTATCCCCTTTCAAGATGAAGATGAAAAAATCGTGCCTCTCAACCGCAAAGTGTTACTATGCATAGCTGATGTGGAAGCCAGCAATGCCATCATGGACATCTACATGTGAAGAAGGCTAGTTGGCCATGCAAGTTCTAGATTTCTTATCTATCAAATTTATTTATGATTATTTTCCTTCTCATTTTCATTTAGCAAGTATCTTTCTTGTATTTAGGAGGCTACCTCTTGGTGCATGAATAATTAAGGAATTATCCCCTATTTCATTATCTTTTCTTATCTTTTCTCTCTCATTGCATCTTGAGGTCTTGACTTTTAAAACCCATTGTTTGGAGGTTTTCTGAGCTTATAAAGCATAAGTTAGCTTGTTATTAGTGGTATTAGAGCACAACTCTGGCACCGTGGTTGACGATACTAGACTTCAAGACTGGCGTAAGATAGTGGAGGAGTTCATGGAATGGGAGCATGAATAGAATCAGAGAACCAATCATGACATCACTGCTACTTGTGAAATGATCATGGGTCTGGCCATCATGTTGCCACCACTACTTCTTCTGCCAGGAATGAGAAATGCATCTATAAACACCTCTAAGGTAGTAGCACCAACAAATATTGTACAAGTGGAGGACTAAATCTATCTCGACTCTCTCACATAAACTTCCCATACTTCAAAGGTGACGACGTTAACTAATGGGTTTTCCTATGCTACCAATCTTTTCTGTGGACAATGTCAAAGATAGGATGAAGGTGCATATCGCAACTATCCATTTGGAAGGTAAAGCAATAGAATGGCATCAAGGATATTTAAGTGAAAATGCCCTAGGTTTTCCAATCTAATGGCACAAGCATGTCTCAGCATTAAAGGCTCGATAGACCAGCCTACGTCAACCCTATAGGGGACCTCCAAAATGTGAAATAGAAAGGCTTAATAGCAGAATATCAGCATCAGTTTGACATGCTACTTAACAAGGTACAATATCCATTTTTGGGAAGTATCATGGCTTTAAACCATATTTTATGCTCACAGAAGGATGTTTAAAGTGTGGTTCCCAAGAACACTGGGTTAGAGACTACCTAATGAAGGAAGAGGAAAGAAGAGTGTTAGGGAGATTTGGAGCCCTTTGGCAGAAGAGCCAGCCTGACAAAGGAAGAGGAATAGTGGCACTTACACCACCTAAGCTAGCAAAGGGAGAACCAAGCCAACCCACACCAATTAAAGCACAACCCAAGGTTGGGAGAGTATATCAGATTGAGGAATCAAGAAGAAAGAGGGAGCCTAGCATTGGAGAAGAGGCGATAAGCCAAAATAGGCTGAAGAGGGAAGCATTGAAGGTAACCTTTATCTTTGTGGCAAACTCATTTTTGTTCTTTATGATACTGGTGCATCAATATCCATTATTTCAGCCAACTTAGTAAGGGAATTGCATCTAATGGTTACCACATTACCTTAAATGTATATGATTTGGACAGCTGGAAATGAAATGATGTTTTCACATCACATAGTCAAGACTATGTGATTAGGCTAAATGAGATGGAACTAAAAGCTAATCTGATCATTCAAGAAAAAACTGGATATGATATAATATTGGGTATGAACTGGCTAGCTGAAAATAATGTTGTTATAGACTGCCAAGGTAGAAGGTTAATACTACCAGGGTTAGTGGAGCACAATTTAGAGAACTTAGTAAAGTGTAATGTTGGACAAATAAAGGTAATGGATTGCATGCCTATATTGTCTGAAGAAGAATACATGGGGTCAAATGAAAAGACACTAAAGGTGAACTAGATAAAATTCCTATTGTGAGAGAATTTCGAGAAGTTTTTCCTTCTGAGTTACCAGGCTTGCCTCTTTTGAGGGAGATATAGTTTGAGATCAAATTGACTCCAGGAGCTACTCTTATATCTGTTGTACCCTACAAGATGACTATTCCTAAGATGAATGAATTGAAGAAATAGTTAGATGAACTCCTTGAAAAAGGATTCATCAGGCTAAGTGTGTCTCCTTGGGGAGCACTAGTGTTGTTTGTGAAAAAGAAAAACGGGACACATAGGTTATGCATTGACTATAGAAAGCTAAATACTATGACTGTAAAGAATAAGCATCCTTTGCCTATAATTAAGGATTTATTTAATCAGCTTAAGGGAGCTACAATTTTCTCAACTATTGATTTGAGATCTGGATACTTTCACCTAAGAGTCAAGGAAGGAAACATTCATAAGACTGCCTTCAGAATAAGATATGGTCACTTTGAACATATAGTATTGCCTTTTGGGCTTACCAATGCCCCAGCATCTTTCATGGATTTGATGCAGTTGATATTCAGACCATATCTAGACCACTTTGTGGTGATCTTTATAGATGATATTTTAGTGTATTCAAAGGATGAAAAGGAGCATAAAGAGCACTTGAGAATGGTGCTAGATTTGTTAAGAAAACACTACTTGTATGGCAAGTTGAGTAAATGTCATTTCTGGACAAACCAGATTGAATTCTTAGCCCATGTGATAAATGGACAAGGTATGACGGTAGATCTAACAAAGATTGAAGCTATCTTGCATTGGAAGCAACCTCAAAATGTTAGAGAAAGAAGAAGTTTCTTAGGCTTAGCAGCTATTATAAGAGATTTGTATCTAAATTTTCTATAATGGTAGCTCCATTAACAAAGCTGACTAGAAAGGGGCAGAAGTTTGAATGGCCTGACGAGTGTGAAAGAAGCATCCAAGAGCTTAAAGATAAGCTCACTTCAACACCCGTTTTAGTATTGCCTAATCCTAATAAACCTTTTGAGGTTTATACTAATGCATCTATTGTAGGATTAGGATGTTATTAATGCAAGATAAATAAGCCATTGCTTATGGTTTAAGACAGTTAAGGCCATGTGCAAAGAATTATCCAGTACATGACCTGGAACTAATAGCTGTGGTCTTTGCCTTAAAACAGTGGAGACATTACCTATTGGGTAATAATTCCAAATCTTCATTGATCACAAGAGCTTAAAATATCTCTTTACTCAAAAAAAGTTGAATATGAAGCGAGAGAGATAGCTTGAGCACCTTAAGGATTTTGATTGTAGAATTGAGTACACAGAAGGCAAGGCCTATAAGGTAGTTGATGCATTAAGCAGGAAATATATATGTATCTTAAGAAATGGAGGAGGAGAAGAACAAAGTGAACTTAATAGCTTGATTTGTTTAGCTAACAAATGGCTAGAATGGGAAAAAGCTCAATTGAAGGTGGTAACCATTCAATCAGCATGGAAAGAAGAAATATTAAAAGTATCATAGCAAGATAAAGATCCTGCTAGAATATTTGGCCAAAGACATGGAAAACTGTTTCAAGGGTTCTCTTATAGGTAAGGATTGTTATATTTTCAATATAGGATTTATGTACCCAAGGGTTATGATTGAAGAGAACAAATCTTGAAATAAGCTTGCTGTAGTAAAATGAGCATACATCTTGGAACTATGAAAATGTACCAAAATTTAGAAGACACTTTTGGTGGCCATACATGAAACAAGAAATTGGCACGTTTCGATCCAAATGTCTTATGTGCCAACAAGTAAAAGTGGAACATCAGAGACCAGGGGGTAAACTACAAAGCCTACCCATACTAGAAAGGAAAAGGGGATCTATTGCCAAGAATTTCTTGGTAAGTATGCCCATGACAACAAGAAAACATGATACTATTTGGGTGATTGTGGATAGACTTATAAAGTTAGCCCACTTTTTACTCATTAATCTCACTAATCCATTGGATAGGTTAGCGTAGTTGTATGTGTTACCCACTTCAGGGTAGTCCTATTATGGTACCAAAATTGTTTATTTAGACTTCCAGGATTGGTAATGTTCTGTAGGCCATAAGAACACTATCCTTAGTGTGCATACCCAAGTGGCCCTTTTGGGCACTATGTAAACACATGCATATTGGTCCAACCATCACACACATATTCACATTTCATGCACACCATGGCAGAAAGGAAGGAAAACACTGGCACAAGTCTTAATCTTGGCTACCACACATTAGGCAATAATGTAAAGTTCTAGTGACCAGCCACTGCACCTGTAACTTCCACTAATAAAATGTATCATTCTAGCCATGTAACCCCCTATTTTATTTTCTCCATTATCAACTAGAGACTTAGTGCAAATCAAGGAATTTTTTTTTTATATCAATAGCCCACCTATGGACCAAGATATGAATTTTTGAGGTTGGTTACAAAATTCTAACCAAATGAACAGTAATTTAGCCAACTTTGAAACGTCATATCTTTGGTTACAGGGCTCAAAATTCAGAAATTCCAAATTCCAGTTCAACCTCTAGATGTTATCTTGGTGTGGTAAAAATTTCACACCAAGATTCCTTCTACATAGGGAGATATAGAGCTTTAAGTGCAGAGTCAAAATTCTGGTCACTTTATGACTATTTTGCCCATACAAAATTTCATAAGTGTGCAAACACTTCATTCACAAGCAGAAATCCCTCCAAGGCTACCCCATCTATGTCCATTACACATAGGAAATACATTCCCTTACATTTAACAACTTTATGTGGCCAAAATAGAATTTACAATAAGCAGCCCATCATTCACACTTAGGCAGCTGTGCACCACATCACTTACATAGCCAAAACGCTACTCAAATGTTCACATACTTGTCTCATTTTACATACACTACATGTACATGTATACATGCATTACAAAATGGTCTTAACTCAGCTAAATATGCACCTAGGTTACAGGAGTTCCTGAGACACAATGGACTCTAGAACAGGATGCTAGACAGCTACTGCACAACACAATAAGTACCACCATTAAAAATACCAAATGTGCTACTTAAATCCCCAAACTTTTCAGATCATAACTAGACATATGGAAGTTCGTGTACCTGAAAGTTCAGATGAAAACTCAAACCAAAAAAGTTAGTTTGAATGAGATTTTTCTGCTGGACCTGAAATGACAGAATTGAGGGGAGTTATGGTGCCAAAACTGTGCATTTAAACTCCCAGGTTTGGTGTGTTCTGTAGGTCATCAGAACACTACCCTTAGTGTGCATACCCAAGTGGCCCTCTTGGGCACTATGTAAATATATGCATATTGGTCCAACCATCACACACACATTCACATTTACGCACACTATGGCAGCTAAGAAGGAAAAAACTAGCACAAGTCTTAGTTTTGACTTCCACACGTTACGCAATCTTCTTAAGTTCTAGTGACCAGCTACTGCATCTGTAACTTCCAGTAATAAACTGTATCATTCTAGCCACATAGCCCTCTATTTTATTTGCTCCATTATCAAGTAGAGACTTAGAGCAAACCAAGGAATTTTGTTTTACATCAATAGCCCACCTATGGACCAAGTTATGGATTTTTGAAGTTGGTTACAAAATTCTGACCAAATAAACAGTAACTCAGCCAATTTTCCAACGTCATATCTTTGGCTACAAGGATCCAAATCCAGAAATTCCAAATTCCAGTTCAACCTCTAGATGTTCTCTAGGTGTGGTCAAAATTTCATACCAAGATTCATTCTACACAGGGAGTTATTAAACTTTAGGTCCAGAGTCAAAATTCTGGCAACTTTTGGACGATTTTGCCCATACAATTTTTCCAAACCATGCAAACACTTCATTCACAAGGGGAAAGCCCTCCAAGGCTATCCCATATATGTCCATTACACATAGGAATTACATTCCCTTTATTTTAACAATTTTATGTGGCCAAAACAGAATTTACAAGTAAGCAGCCCATCATTCACACTTAGGCAGCTTTGCATCACATCACTTACATAGCCAAAACATTACTCAAATGTTCACATACTTGTCTCATGTTACATACACTATATGTACATGCATACATGCACTACAATATGGTCTTAACTCAGCTAAATATACACCCTAGGTTACAGGAGGGCCTGAGACACAATGGACTCCAAAAACAGGATGCTGGACAGCTGCTGCACAACACAGTAAGTACCACCATTAAAAATACCAAATGTGCTCCTAAAATCACCAAAATTTCCAGATCATAACTAGACATATGGAAGTTCATGTACCTGAAATTTCCGATCAAAAATCAAACCAAAAAGGTTAGTTTGAAGGTGATCTTTCTGCTGGACCTGAAATTACAGAATTCAGGGGAGTAGGTTTCATTGAGAAACTTAGTAAAGGTAGCACTTGGATTCAATAGGCAATGTAACTATCATTAAAACCTGAATCCAAAGACACTAAAACACAAAAACTAGAATGCATATATACAAGATATAGCAACCAAATGCAGCAGCCAAACACAAACAACAAACACATGAAATGTGGCAGCAACATATACCATAGGTTAGTCCATAAAACATGTAATAAACTTAACCAAATCACTATGGCAGCCCTCCTCAAGCTAATGCTTGGTCTTAGGAGGATTTTAACACTAGTTAGTACTAACTTTTGGGCTCTAGAAACCCAGAAATTCGCTGCCATCACTGTGCACTTCACACTAGGTCACAAAACCTTCAATAAGTGCACTCCCCTCACTAAGCTTGGTTCATCAAGCACATGGCTCTCTTCCAAGCTTAGCCCTAGCTCCATGGATGTTTGAAAATACAGAAAACAACCCATGAGAGCAAGAGAACCCTTACCTTGATGGGTATGCTGAAATTGGAGCTTGATCCTAGGTGCACTCAAGCAATAGCACCAAATAGCTTCCAATTGTGCTTCCTTGACTTCAATTGCAAGTAGTTTTGAGTTTGAAGGTATGGTGGCTATGGAGGAAGTGTGGAGGAGAGGGCTGGCTTTCTTTTTGCTGGTGGAGGCCGAAATTTAGAGAAGCAAAGGTGGTCTTGACTACTTAAATAGTCAAAAGTACACTAAACACACTTAAGTAGTCTTAACCTTGTCTTATGTCATTTTCCTTGCTACAAGACTATGGTTTCTTAGTCTTAATCTCTTGGCCCACATTTGACCATCCTTATCTTCCTTTAGCAGCCCTCCTTATGTGGGATAACCCCACAAAACTTCCATTTGACTTAAGTCATAGACATACACATCTTAAGGCCTACATTAGAACACTTAGGTCCTTTATGCCTTTTTGTGTTTTCTTTGTCCTTAGTTGTCTTCCATAAGCAATTTGGTCCTCCAATAGCACTTTCATACCATTCATATCCTTCCCATAACTCTCCAAATCTCTTTTGTGAAGGTTTTGCAATTGAGTACCCGAATTTCCAAAACCTTACAAAAAAGTCCATAGGTTGCTTGACAAACAAGCAATCCTTAAGGCTTTTCTTGGGGACCAAGTTACCAACTTGGAACATTTTTAAGGAGATGTTGATCATACCTTTTACCCCCAACACTACAATTACTATGGTGAGAATTACACAATATAATGGTTTTTAGCCATTATGACACACTTGTAATTCTCCTATTTTGTGAGGTGGTAACAGGAGTAAGTTTCATTGAGAAACTTAGTAAGGGTAGCACTTGGATTCAATAGGCAATGTAACCATCATCAAAACATGCATCGAAAGACACTAAAACAAAAAAACCACAATGCATATATACAAGATATAACAACCAAATGCAGCAGTCATTCATAACCAGCAAACACATGAAATGCAGCAGCAACAATAGCCATAGTTTAGTCCGTAAAACATGCAATAAACATAAATAAATTATTATGGCATACCTCCTCAAGCTAATGCTTGGTCTTAGGAGAATTTTAGCACTAGTTAGTACTAACTTTGGGCCCTAGAAACCCTAATTTCACTGTCATCTTTGTGCACTTCATACTAGGTCACAAAATCTTCAATAAGTGTACTCTCCTCACTAAGCTTGGTTCATCAAGCTCATGGCTCTCTTCCAAGCTTAGCCCTAGCTCCATGGTTGCTTGAAAATATATAAAACAACCCATGAGAGCAAGAGAACCCTTACCTTGAGTGTAAGCTGAAATTGGAACTTGATCCTAGGTGCATTAAAGTCTTAGCACCACATAGCTTCCAATTGCCTTTTCTTGCGTTCTTTTGCCTGCAATTTCAATCTTGGAGGTATGGTGGCTATGGAGGAGTTATGGAAAAAGTGTGGAGGAGGATGGTGGCTGTGTGGGTCAAATATGGGAGAAAGATAAGTGAATTGGCCACTTAAATGGCCTTAAATGAGCTTAAGGGCACAAAACACACTTAAACAAGCTTAACCTCGCTTTATGTCATTTTCCTTCTCACTAATTATGGTTTCTTTGTCTTAAAATCATTGGTACATATGTGCCCAACATTTTTAACCCATTTACAAGCCTTGGCTGCCTCCCCTATGGTGGGATAATTCCACAATCTCACACTTTGACTTAAGTCCAAAGCTTGAACACTTTAAGGTTTACACTAGCACATTTAGGTCCTTAATGCCTTTAGTGTTGCCTTTGTCCAAAATTGTCTTCCATGAGCAATTTGGTCCTCCAATAGCACTTTCATACCATTCATATCCTTCCCATAACTCTCCACGTCTCTTTCTTGAGAGTTTTGCAATTGAGTACCCGAATTTCCAAAACCTTACAAAAAAGTCCATAGGTTACTTGACAAACAATCAATCCTTAAGGCTTTTCTTGGAGGCCAAGTTACTAACTTCGAACACTTTTAAGAAGGTATTGATCATGCCTTTTACCCCCCACACTTCAATCACTATGGTGAGAATTACACAATATAATGGTTTTTAGCCATTATGGCACACTTGTCATTCTCCCATTTTTGTGAGATTACATGGTATCCCAGATGACAGAGTTTTAGATAGAGACCCAAGGTTTGTATCAAAGTTTTGGAGATCACTATATCAAGTAATGGGTACTCAACTGAAACTAAGCTCAGCCCATCATCCTTAAACAGATGGGCAAACAGAAAGAACTACACAAGTTCTTGATGAAATTCTAAGATGTTGTGCATTGGATTTTAATGGACAATGGGATCAATTGTTACCTTTAAGAAAATTATCCTATAACAAAAGTTATCACTCAGTGATAAATACGGCACCTTATGAAGCTTTATATAGAAGAAGGTGCATCATTCCTCATTGTTGGAAAGACCCTAAGGATAAGATTGAAATAGGACCAAAATTGATACGTAAAACTATTGGGAGGATCAGGGTGATCCAAGAGAGGATTAAAGTTGCCAACAATTGAGAAGAGACCTATGCTTACCAAAAGAGAAGAAGAGATTTAGAATTTCAAGTTGGGGATTATGTGTGGATCAAAGTATCCCCAATGATAGGAGCCATGAGATTTGGCAAGAAGGGGCAAATTGGCTCCAAGATATATTGGGCCATTTCAAGTGTTGGCTAGAATTGGCAAGGTGGCTTACAAGCTGAACTTACCTTCATAATTGGGTCACATACATGATACTTTTCCTGTTAGAATGCTTAAGAAATATTTATCTAACCCACAACAAGTCATACCTACTTCTGACATCCCAATATACCCTACTCTTACCTATGAGGAAGAACCTATAAAGGTTCTAGCTAGGGATGTAAGATAGTTGAGAAGTAGATGGATAAGTATGCTGAAGATTCAGTGAACTCACCACTCTAAACAAGAAGCCACATGGGAAATTGAAACTAAAATGCTCAAGAAATATCCAGAGTTGTTTCCGAAACTACTTGAGAATTTGCGGGACAAAATTCTTTGAGGTGGAGAGAATGTCATGCCTGTGACTTGTATAGGCATGGACTATCATTAGATGTACATAAAATGCACTCAAGTTGTATAGATAAGTGATATAAGTCATAGAAGTTGATGTGAACCCCGATGGTATAAAGACCATGAAACGTGCCCAAGATGTTTTTCAAGCTCCACAAGAAATCAAAGAGACTGGATTCTAAGACCTCTACCCCTAATCAACCTGTGACTAGAAACAAGAAGTATAAGAACACCAAGAACACAAGCACACTTGTGCACCAAGGTAGTCCACAAAGAACCAAAGAGAAATTCTCTCCAAAGTAGCAATATTATTTCATGTCAAGGCTGTTGTTTTACAACCAGAATATGTGCCTATTTATAGGCCTAAACTAGGGTAAAAGACTCAGCAAAATTCGCAGCCCAAGTCACCTAGGAAACCTAGTTACAAAGGACTCAAGAAAACCTAGTCAAACTAGGACTCTAACACACTTTTAACACATGTTTAAGGTGTGCAGCGAATTCCCTTTATCCTAAGTGACCTAAATCACTTACATGGCCCTAATAACATCCTGAATAATGTAAATAATCAGGAAAATCAAGAAAATCAAGTGCAAATACAAGTTTGGCCCTAAAACCCCCAAATGGTCTTCTCGGGTGCACTTATGGGCTCTTCAAGCTGAAATTCGACCTTGATGCAGCCATGATTTCTCAAAATGAAAAGCATGAAAGTTGTAGACCTATTTCTTAGCTTCGAAACCACACCTCAATCATGCAAAACGGACATATAAATCGAAAGATATGCCCAAAATACTGCAACTGCTTCCAAAACCAGCGATGACTCGCAAATCGCGATTTGGAAGCCAAATTGGACCCCTTTAACGTGAAAAATGGGTTTCATGGTCTTCATATGATTTATAGCTCCAGATGTTAGCTTTCCAATGAATCAAGAATCACTCAATTCTGATCTGTATAACTCAATATATGATTTTTATACCAGAACATCACCAATCTGTCAAAATCCAAGCTTGGCCATCATCTCCATAGGATTCCTTGCATAATCCAGCAGCTCCTTGTGAAATTCCAAATCCATTCTCCATGAAAAGCTTGAGACAAAAGCTTGAAGTACACTAGTGAGCTCCTTAGCTTCCTTTCTTCTCAATGATCCACTAGTTATCTTCAATGGGTCTTTATCATCATTGGTTGTGCCTTCTTTGATCGTATCAGAAGTGAATGCAAAACGCATACCAAGTCATGTGCCTAATAGGGTGCCCTAGGTGCACATAGGTGAAACATGAGGAAAAGTGCCATCTTTGTGAACCAAAAATGGTTGAAACTATGTGCCAAGGTAAATTTTGAAGTAAGAATTCAAAATGAGAAAAGTATGGCCAAGAAACCTAAAGGCACTAAGGAGCACCAAGGGGGGAGGCACAAGGTGGCTCTCAGCTCACCCTTGTGTGCACCCATATGAATGTCAAGGCTTTAGCCTTAAAGAAAATTGTGCAAGGCTGATGCTTAATGTTACAATGAAGTTTAATAGTGCAATGCAAGTAAAAAAAATAAGTGAAAGGCACATAAGAAAATTGATGAGCACCATTAGGTGCACTATAAAGCTCTTGGATGCACCGAGGGGATTAAGAACAAGGCCCACCTGAGAATGGAAATTGGACTAGAAAACTTCATTGAAAACTTGTCAAAAAATAAGAAAAACTTGAAAGCAAAGAGAAACAAGTGAGAGCAAAAAATGAAAAGTGACTCTCCCACTAGAGGGAGGGGGTATATATAGCCTTGAAGAAGGGTGAGCAAGCATTGCATTGAATGGAAAATTTGAAAAGATAAAAATTCCCTTCTATTCACTACAAGCATGCACTGTGGGTAGAACCAGTTACTGAATGCCATGTGTGCCCTAAAACTCAAAATTGAGATAATGATTTGTGAAGGGACAGAAAGTTGCCAACTTGTGAAGCGATGTAATGCATGCCGGTTGAAGCGACGTAACTGACACCTCTAAACAAAGCGATGTAATGTAATTCTAGCAGGAGTAACTGTCACGGTAAGAAAACCCAAACAACATGTTAGAAAGAAAGGGAAGCATGGTCAGACTACCATCAAGTTCAAATGAGGAAAGGTGATATTCCCAAGATAGCATTTCCCACACACAATGGACACTTTTGGCTCTTAGTTATGTCATTCGGGCTTAACAAATGCACTCTCCATTTTTCAAGCTCTCATGAATGACATTTTTTGCCCATATTTGAGGAATTTTACACTGGTTTTCTTCAATGACATACTAGTATACAATCGCAACTAGGAGGAACATTTGAATAGTGTGCAACTTGTGCCAGAGATTATCCAATGACACTTGTTATTTGTTAAGCAAGGCAAGGGTAGCTTCAGACAGCCATCCTTAGAATAGTTGGGACACATTATAAGTTAGCAAATGGTTGTAACAGATCCCAAGAAAATTGAGATGATGCTACATTGGCTAACTCCTCAATCACCCATGTAACTTAAAGGCTTTCTTGGACTCACTGGCTACTACCAAAGATTTACTAGGCATTATAGAACTCTCAGTAGTCCTTTAACTCAACTCCTTAAGAGGAACAACTTTGTCTGGACGGAAGAAGCTAGAGCTTGTTTTAATGAGTTGAAAAGGGCATTAAGTTCAAACCTAATACTAGCCTTGTCAAACTTTGAGGTGCCTTTTATAATTGCAGCTAATGTGAACAAAGAAGGAATTGGGTCAATGGTACAACAACAAGGGCATCCTATAGCATACCTAAGCAAGACTCTTTCTTCTCAACACCAGACCTTCTTGATGTACAAGAAAGAGTTCTTGGCAATCATTTTGGTAGTAGAAAGGTGGAGAATTTACTTACTTAGGAGGCATTTGGTAGTCAGAACCGATCAGAGATGTTTAAAATATTTGATAGAGCAAATAATCCTCAAACCATTGTAGTAAAAACTCATTATAGAACTCATGTCATATGACTATAAAGTCCACTACAACAGGGGAAGGAAAATGTTGCAGCAAAAGCTCCCTCTTGGGTTTCTGGTCAGGAGCTGACATGCATTGCCATAATAGGAGCTTCCACTTCACTTGTTCAGAAAATTAAACCAAGCTACAATTTAGATGCATCTATTTGGAAAATTATTCAGGTAAAATAGCAGAATATTTTGTCTTATCCCAAGTTCTCCTATAAACAAGAGATTATAAGAAGAAAAAGCAAGTTGGTAGTGGGGGATTACTTAGTTGAAAATCATCAAGTGGTTGAATGAAGGAGCTATTGGGGGCCATTTAGGCATGTACACCACCATTAAGAAGCTGAAGCAATGGTTTTACTGGCAAGGACTTGGCAAAAGATGTTAGAAATTTGATACAAAATTGTGACACTTGCCAATGACACAACAAAAAGTATAGCTTGCCCAAAGTTATTACAACTTAATCATCTGGCTGAAACCATCTAGACTGACATATTTATGGATTTTGTTAAATGGCTTCCCAAGTAGCATGGGAAAGAAGTCATACTGTTGGTGGACCAACTAAGCAAGTATGCTCACTTCGTACCTTTTTCACATCCTTACATCATAGTAACAATTGCTACGGCATTCATGGATGACATATACAAGCTGCATAGCATGCCTAATGACACAGCCCACCTTAGTCACTTAAAATATATCTAGATTCCTTGCCTAATGACACAATCCACCCTAGTCTCAAATAGCAAACCTTTAGGACTCAAGTCATTTAATTGTTCTTGGGTGATTGTTGCTAGCCTAGGTTAAAATTGGATTTCTAATGCCTTAAAACCACACAACTATGCCCTAAACCTTTATCTAAGCACCAATTCTCACTACTAGCTAGGATAGTCAACTTCCAGTGCAGACAATGCAAGAATTAACCAATTTTATGAATAATGTTCCTGCATTTCTGGCATTAGTATTTTTCTAACCCAAGAACCTTAGGGTTTTTGCCCAACATGTGTCTAAGTCTCACAAGACTTATTCAAGTTCATGAATGCATGCTAAACCATGCAGGCTTGGTATGCAAGTCACCAATTTACCAAAACTTTGAAAATGTAGTGTCTATTCTTAATTTCCTACATGCAAGTCCTACTAATGCAGAAAAGAAAAATGGCATTAGAGTAAAGTAGTTTATAAAACCAACACTTCCAAGGCATTATCCAAACATCTACACCATTTATAGAAAATTTCTTTTCTAGGAGCTAGGCATTAGAAGCCTATACATTAGAGAACTATAAACCAAGTCTCAAACTACCTAGCTATATTTACATATTTATGTAGTTTGGATACTTGCTTCTTTGAGAGCTGTGCTTATCCTTGCTTTATCACCATAAAGAGCAACACACACTTGAAATTGACATAGAGAAACAGTTTGTCCAATTCTAAGGTGCTAGACTAGTGCGTTCGTAGTTCAAGAGAAACCTTTCTGACTACACTAGTAACAATGTGGATGCGTCAAATCTCTTTGTACTCAAACAAACATGTGAACTCATAGGCAAGCGTGGCTATCATCAAAATATAGTAATGGCATGTACCAAGATCATTTTTTCTCATGAAACGAAGGTTGTCTACCATACTTAATATCTCTCTATTATCTAATTGGAAATTAAGAAGATTTGTTTAACTAACTACTATGAACTAACTAAATTAAACTAATACAGTAAAATAAACTATTAACTATTGGAGGTAGCAAAAAAACAAATAAAACAATCAACAATAAGAACTTAATAATTAGAATGAAATCCCCTAGAACTTCAATTGTATTACTTTTACTCTTGTTTAACAGGATTGTGATTAACTTGGACCATAGAGTACTGCATAATGTAGATTAGCTCCCTATTATTCTCATTCACTAACCCTATTCTTAAGTCACTAATAGGGTGTCTAGGCCTACCGTGCTTCTTAAAAATGTGTTAATATCCTATGACCAAGTATTAGGTTTCACCCTAGTCCGGACGTATTATATCATACCTATTACACTCGATTACAATAATATCTCTTTTATCCAATAGTGATCTACAACAAACATACCAGATATTACCTAATGCATGTTTAACATCCCGCATTGAATTAATAGGCTAGATATTATTAATCAACACAACAAAGTGTTGGGTTTCGGGAGCCAAACAACGCAGCAAAATTTAACGGAAACCCTCCAGGATCCAAGTGAAACGGGGTAAATCGGGTGTTCAAAAATTTTCATACGTAATTTTCGGTTGAGATCTCTCGCTCAACTATAGAGTCGAATCACAAAGCCTGAAACTATGGTATCCACATGAGCCTCTTGGAATCACCACGCTTCCACCACGTCCCGGTAGATGCGTTTCTCTTCCGCTCGCAGTGCTAGCTTGCGTCCTCCAAGGAATTGCAAGAGAAGAGTGCGGTTGTCCTTTTGGGAGGATAGGGCAAGGAGACCTACGAATTTCTCACTAAAAGTTGTATTTATAGTGAGACTCAACTTCTAGGCCTAATGGGTTTCAAAGCCCTAATCCAATTAGGCTTTAATTTCGGGCTTAATAATGGCTTAACTTTTGGGCCTATTATTAATATGAAATAAAAGTGAAACCATAACCCAAATAATTAGCTTATGCACTCTAATGATCCAAATAGCTCTATGTGTGCGACCCAATAGGCTCTTACCATGTTGGCAATGATCATATATCACATTTATGATCATAAGCAATGAACGGTGTCTAGCAACACATCATTGCTACCCAAGTGACAAGATTGTCGGTAATTTGACTAAACCTTTATGATCATCACCGATATATGCCATTGTCCCTTTTTCCAAGATATCAAGACTAAGCACGAGACATGGAATGTGTCACTCTCGTATAGCCCAATCTTTGGTTTCTTGATTACCGAGTAGGCCAACTTAAACTGATGACTTTGATATCGTATATCAACTCATCTGAGCATGGCCATGCATTTTCTAAGTCTCACTATATCAAGGGGCCCGAAGATATCACTCCCGTTACATAGGAGGGACAAATCCCGTCTTGATCATACAAATCCCTCCGCATGATATGTGACATACCCAATGACCTCTTTCAAGTTCACTCAGTTACGAGCAACAAAGGAAAGTATCAAAGTATGTGACTCACATGTAGGGAACCTTGATGATCTTAGGTCGAAGGACTACATATACCATGATCACTATGAGAATCACTTATGACACTCATATAACGATCCATGTAGTGTTCTCATGGTGGGTCGGTCCAGTACACAAGTTCTCCAACTTGTACCCATATGTAGACTACATATCTCATATTAGTCTCCACATATGCTAGTCGTTATGTATTATTGCAACCCGCTCCACAATAATACTAGACCAGGGACGTTTGAGAATATCATTATTCTAGGGTTACAATTATGTTTGTTAAGTTACGCAGAAACAAAACAACAAACATAATTGCTGGATTAATGCCTTAATAAAATATCATGACTCAATGTGCAAAAAATACAATCATCTCATGATTGGCTTTTTGGGCACAACACTAACAATCTCCCACTTGCACTAAAAGCCAATCATCCATGTATCTAATACCGATGGACCTAGAATGGCTATCATGCTTCTGCTGCGTAAGGGGCTTTGTCAGTGGATCAGCAATGTTGCTGTCTGTCGAAGTCCTGCATATCCTTACATCACCCCTCTCGATGATCTCCCTGATGAGATGATAGCGTCAGAGTATGTGTTTGGATCGCTGGTGAGATCGAGGTTCCTTAGCCTGTGCGATTACTCCATTGTTGTCACAATAGAGCTCATCGGGTTGGTAATGCTTGGAACCACTCCAAGTTCAGTGATGAACTTCTTGATCCAAACTGCCTCATTCGCAGCATGAAAGGCGGCAATGTATTCAGATTCTGTTGTAAAGTCAGCTACTGTCTCTTGCTTTGAACTCTTCCAGCTCACAGCACCACCACCAATACAAAACACATAACCAGATTGCGATCTAAAATCATCCTTATCGGATTGGAAGTTTGCATCAGTGTAAACCCTTACAACGAGCTCATCTTCACCTCCAAAGACCAAGAATGCATCTTTAGTCCTTCGCAAGTACTTAAGGATGTTCTTAACAGCTGTCCAGTGACTTTCACCGGGGTTCGATTGGTACCTACTCATCATGCTCAAAGCATATGAGACATTGGGATGAGTACATATCATGGCATACATGATAGATCCAATTGCTGAGGTATATGGAATCATACTCATGCGCTCTCTCTCCTCGGGTGTACTCGGACACTGAGATCTAGAAAGAGTGATACCATGTGACATGGCCAAGAATCCTTTCTTGGAATCTTGCGTGCTAAACCTCTTTAGCACCTTGTCAATATATGTAGTTTGACTTAGGCCAAAAAGCTTTCTAGATCTATCTCTATAGATCCTGATGCCTAACACATAGGCTGCTTCACCCAAGTCCTTCATAGAGAAATATTTCCCTAGCCAAGTCTTCATAGACTGTAGCTCAGGAATGTCATTCTCGATGAGTAGTATGTCATCTACATACAACACCAAGAAGACAATAGCGCTTCCACTAACCTTCTTGTTGACACAAGGTTCATCTTCATTTTTGATAAAACCAAACTCTTTGACTACATCATCAAAACGAAGGTTCCAACTTCGAGAAGCTTGCTTCAGTCCATAAATGGACCTTTGCAACTTGTACACTTTATTGGCATTCTCTGGAGCAACAAAATCCTCAGGTTGTGTCATGTACACATCCTCAAGTATTTTTCCATTTAGGAATGCAATTTTGACATCCATTTGCCATATCTCATAATCATAGTGTGCAGCAATAGCAAATAAAATTTGGATGGATTTAAGCATAGCAACTGGTGAAAAAGTTTCATCATAGTCAATACCATGAATTTGCTTGAAACCTTTTGCAACCAATCGTCCCTTAAATGTAATCACATTACCATCCATGTCAGTTTTCTTCTTGAAAACCCATTTGCACCCATGGGTTTTACCCCTTCAGGTGGGTCAACCAAAGTCCATACTTGGTTTTCATACATGGATTCCATCTCAGATTTCATGGCCACTAGTCACTTCTTAGAGTCAGGCCCCGACATAACTTGTTGGTAGGTTGTGGGCTCATCCTGATCCATGAGCATCACATCACCGGTGTGAGTCACGAGAAATCCATATCTCTCGAGCTCATGCCGAATCCTACTAGACCTACGTGGGCTCTGTGCTACAGGAACAGACTCTTGAACCCCAACATCATGTGGTGTCTGTTCAGGTTCCATTTCAGGTTCGTTGTCTCCTTGTTGTTCTTGAATTTCTTCAAGTTCTACTTTCCTCCCACTAGTTTCTTTAGAGATAAACTCTTTCTCTAAAAAGACACTAGTTCGAGCAATAAACACTTTTTGCTCAGAAGGATTGTAGAAATAGTAACCCTTTTTTTCTTTGGGATACCCAACAAAAAGGCATTTTTGAGATTTGGGCCCTAGTTTGTTAGAGGATTGATGTTTCACATAAGCGTCACAGCCCCAAATCTTCATAAAAGACAAATTGGGATGCCTCTCACTCCATATCTTATATGGTGTCTTTTGAACCGATTTAGATGGAACTCGGTTTAGTGTAAAAGCGGCTGTCTCTAAAGCATGTCCCCAAAAGGAGTTTGGAGGTCAGCTTGACTCATCATAGAGTGAACCATTCCATTGAGGTGTACCTGGTGGAGTGAGTTGTGATACTATACCACACTCCTTCAGATAGTCAAGGAATTCTTGATCCAAGTACTTTCCACCTCGATCTGATCGAAGCACGTTAATACTCTTCCCGAGTTGATTCTCCACTTCATTCTTGAATTCTTTGAACTTTTCAAAGGATTCTGACTTGTGTCTCATAAGATACACATAGCCATATCTGCTGAAGTCATCAGTGAAAGTAATGAAGTATTGGAAACCTCCTCTAGCTTGTTTAGACATAGGGCCACATACATCACTATGTATGAGTCCTAGTAAGTCATTAGTGTTACTGTTGTGCCCAAAAGCCAATCATGAGATGATTGTATTTTTGCACATTGAGTCATGATATTTTATTAAGGCATTAATCCAACAATTATGTTTGATGTTTTGTTTCTGTGTAACTTAACAAACATAATCATAACCCTAGAATAATGATATTCTTAAACGTCCCTAGTCTAGTATTATTGTGGAGCGGGTTGCAATAATACATAACGACTAGCATATGTGGAGACTAATATGAGATATGTAGTCTACATATGGGTACAAGTTGGAGAACTTGTGTACTGGACCGACCCACCATGAGAACACTACATGGATCGTTATATGAGTGTCATAAGTGATTCTCATAGTGATCATGGTATATGTAGTCCTTCGACCTAAGATCATCAAGGTTCCCTACATGTGAGTCACATACTTTGATACTTTCCTTTGTTGCTCGTAACTGAGTGAACTTGAAGGAGGTCATTGGGTATGTCACATATCATGCGGAGGGATTTGTATGATCAAGATGGGATTTGTCCCTCCTATGTAACGGGAGTGATATCTTCGGGCCCCTTGATAGAGTGAGACTTAGAAAATGCATGGCCATGCTCGGATGAGTTGATATATGATATCAATGTCATCAGTTTAAGTTGGTCTACTCGGTAATCAAGAAACCAAAGATTGGGCTATACGAGAGTGACACATTCCATGTCTCGTGCTTAGTCTTGATATCTTGGACAAAGGGACAATGGCATATATCGGTGATGATCATAAAGGTTTAGTCGATTCACCGACAATCTTGTCACTTGGGTAGCAATGATGTGTTGCTAGACACCGCTCATTGCTTATGATCATAAATGTGATTTATGATCATTGCCAACATGGCAAGAGCCTATTGGGTCGCACACATAGAGCTATTTGGATCATTAGAGTGCATGGGCTAATTATTTGGGTTATGGTTTCACTTTAATTTCGTATTAATAATGGGCCCAAGAGTTGAGCCATTATTAAGCCCGAAATTAAATCCTAATTGGATTAGGGCTTTGAAACCCATTAGGCCTGGAAGTTGAGTTTCACTATAAATACAACTTTTAAGTGAGAAATTCGCAGGTCTCCTTGCCCTAGCCTCCAAAAAGGACAGCCACACTCTTCTCTTGCAATTCCTTGGAGGACGCAAGCTAGCACTGCGAGCGCAAGAGAAACGCATCTGCCGGGACGTGGTGGAAGCGTGGTGATCCCGAGAGGCTCGTGTGGATACCATAGAGAGCCTGAACACGTCAACTGTTCAGGTTTTGTGATTCAACTCTACAGTTGAGTGAGAGATCTCAACCGAAAATTAGGTATGAAAATTTTCGAACACCCGGTTTACCCCGTTTCACTTGGATCCTAGAGGGTTTCGGTTAAATTCCACTGCGCTGTTTGGCTCCCGAAACCCATCAGTGGTATCAGAGCTACTGGTGAAACCCTAAATCGGGATTGAGTGTTGAATCGCATGATGCTATGTGTTCGGTTGCTTTTCGGCCATGATTAATTAGATTGATTCAAGATGCATGAAACTGGAATTCGTAATGAACATATGAGATATATGAAGAAACGACACAAATTGGTTAATGAGATTAATCTCAAATTGAATGGTATGAGATACCTATATGGATTAGGATTCTTGCAATAGTTGCAGAAACCCTAGCTTGGTTCGGATTCGGCCTGTTCGGGCACCGAAAGTAAGGTATTTTTGGTGGCTCGAATGGAGGAGTCTCGGGTGCCTACTTTCTCAAAATACAAGATTTCGGGCTAAGCAATTGTAAGAAAATTTTTTGCGCAGGGGGGCGCTGCCCCCCACGCCCCCCGCAAGGGCGGCTCCCCTTGACCTCGTCCGCTGACCGGTCAGCGGAACCACCGCCCACTGACCGGCCAGCGGGACCGCCGTATGCGAAGCGCCACATAAATAAAAACTGGTTAATCAACACACGAAAATTGGCATGCATCTTTGTTGAATGAGATTTGACATGATATGCTGATTGGTGTTTGAAGCATGGTGCATGGTTATAGCCCTTGATTGGTTGTACTTGTAAATACGGCCTGCGAGTCGTGCCTTTTCTTATCACTCTCATTGTACATTCTCTTCTCACCTTACTCCCCTCGAATGTAACTCGAGGTTTCTATTATTGATGTAATGGTGCATTATGGGATCATCCAAGGTGGTATGTCCAAGGATCATCCAAGGTGGTATGTCCAAGGAGGTGACAACAAAAGGGCAACCAAGAAAGGAAGAGAAGGAGCTTGTGAAGACTCTTTTCTTTTCTTAGGCTTTTATGATATTCTCATTGGCTTGAGAATATCGCATAGTTTGGGCTATAACCATGTCACGTTTACTTTCTTGTACGCATGAGATGCATGTTTTATATTTGTATGTGATGCATGTATAAGACAACCGGAGATAACAAATTGGTGAGATCAAAATGAAAAAAATCCCTCAAACAAATATTAAGTCATTAAATGTGATGCCTTCCAAATGTTGGCACTCGTCAAGACTTTGATCAACATTAGGTGGGTTTGCCAAAGCAAAGCACCTATGTTCATCTTGGTAAGGCGCGATGGGATAATAGTGATATCCAAACTGCTAACTTTGGGTTCGACTTAACTAAGTCATCCTAATAGGATTAGGGACTTAGAGGCATAGAGTTGGGCTTAAGTTCATGAGATGAGCTTGGACAAGTGTTGTTCACCCAACTATCCAAGAGTTGCATAAGATGCAATTGGCAAGGAGTTGCCTACCTAAATAGCTGTAACTTGAGAGAAAAGCCAAAGCTGACTCAGGTTGTGGTCAAATATGGATCTTGGCCCACTAGAATACCTTAGCGCCGAGGTGTTCCGAAATAATATCGAGGGTTATTATTTTGAGGAAAATGGTGGGAGTATCGTTTAATAAAAGTCCTTATTAAATGAATTAAAATACATGACTCTTACACTGCATATTTACTGTTGTAGATAACCATGGCACAAAACACATCGACACTTTCGTTGCGATCGATCCTTGAGAAGGAAAAACTGAATGGGACCAACTTTCTCAAATGGTACCGAAACTTGAGGATAGTCCTCAAGCAAGAGAGAAAGGCTTATGTCCTAGAGCAGCCCATTCCGAATGAGCCTGCTGCCACTGCTCCAAGAGCTGAAAGGGATGCTCACAAGAGGCATTCTGATGATGCTTTGGATGTTGCATGCCTCATGCTTATTACCATGGAATCTGAGCTTCAGAAGCAACATGAGAACATGGGGGCGTTCGATATGATCGAACATCTCAAAATGCTTTTCCAAGAGCAAGCTAGGCATGAGAGGTTTGAGACCTCTAAGGCATTGTTTCAGTGCAAGATGTCTGAGGGAAGTCCCGTGGGTCCTCATGTGCTCAAGATGATTGGGTACATTGAGAATCTTGAGAATTTGGGATTTGCTCTTCAGAAAGAGTTGGCTATTGATGTAGTCTTGCAATCGTTGCCTGAAAGCTACAGTCAGTTCGTCATGAACTATAACATGAACGACCTTGACAAGTCCCTCCCTGAATTGCTCAACATGTTGAGAACTGCTGAGCAAAACCTTAAGAAGGCTAAGCCCATTTTGATGGTTCAAAAGGGCAAGGGAAAGGGAAAAGCCAACAAGAAGAAGGATAAAGCTAATGGAAAGTCCAATGCTAGTTCTTCTTCAGCTGCACTGAAACCAAAGGGTGGTGTGGCAAAGGAAGGGGAGTGCTTCCATTGTAAGCAACCTGGACACTGGAAGCGCAATTGCAAGCTCTATCTTGAAGAACTTGCTAAGGAAAAGGGAAGTAAGACTTCCACTTCAGGTATTTTTGTTATAGAGGCTAACTTTTCTACTTCCTCATCTTGGGTATTGGATACTGGATGTGGATCTCACATTTGTGCAAATGTGCAGGATCTAAGTAGAAGTAGAAGATTGGCCCGAGGTGAAGTGGACCTACGTGTTGGAAATGGAGCAAGGGTTGCTGCCTTAGCCGTAGGGACTTATGTTCTCACTTTACCTAGTGGATTAGTTTTAGAATTAGACAACTGCTACTTTGTGCCTACTATTAGTAGAAATTTGATTTCTGTTTCTTGTTTGGACAAGAAAGGTTTTTCATTTATAATAAAGGACAAATGTTGTTCTATTTATTTGAATGAAATCTTTTATGGTAGTGCTCAACTTAGCAATGGGTTGTATGTTCTAGACCTCGAAGATCCAATCTATAATGTGAATACCAAGAAGGTCAGATTAAATGATTCAAACCCGACCTATCTCTGGCACTGTCGCTTGGGCCATATAAATGAGACCCGCATATCCAAGCTCCATAAGGATGGACTCTTGGACTCATTTGATTTTGAATCATATGAGACATGTGAGTCATGTTTGTTGGGCAAGATGACCAAAGCCCCATTCACAGGGCAAAGTGAAAGGGCTAATGACTTACTAGGACTCATACATAGTGATGTATGTGGCCCTATGTCTACACAAGCTAGAGGAGGTTTCCAATACTTCATTACTTTCACTGATGACTTTAGCAGATATGGCTATGTGTATCTTATGAGACACAAGTTAGAATCCTTTGAAAAGTTCAAAGAATTCAAGAATGAAGTAGAGAATCAACTCGGGAAGAGTATCAAAGTGCTTCGATCAGATCGAGGTGGAGAGTACTTGGATCGAGAATTCCTTGACTATCTGAAGGAGTGTGGTATAGTATCACAACTCACTCCACCAGGTACACCTCAATGGAATGGTGTATCTGAAAGGAGAAATCGAACTCTGTTAGACATGGTTCGCTCTATGATGAGTCAAGCTGACCTTCCAAACTCCTTTTGGGGACATGCTCTAGAGACAGCCGCTTTTACACTAAACCGAGTTCCATCTAAATCGGTTCAAAAGACACCATATGAGATATGGAGTGGGAGGCGTCCCAATTTGTCTTTTATGAAGATTTGGGGCTGTGATGCTTATGTGAAACGTCAATCCTCTGACAAACTAGGGCCCAAATCTCAAAAATTCCTTTTTGTTGGGTATCCCAAAGAAACAAAGGGTTACTATTTCTACAATCCTTCTGAGCAAAAAGTGTTTGTTGCTCGAACTGGTGTCTTTTTGGAGAAAGAGTTTATCTCTAAAGGAACTAGTGGGAGGAAAGTAGAACTTGAAGAAATTCAAGAACAACAAGGAGACATCGAACCTGAAATGGAACCTGAACAGACACCACAAGATGTTGTGGTTCAAGAGTCTGTTCCTGTAGCACAGAGCCCACGTAGGTCTGGTAGGATTCGGCGTGAGCCCGAGAGATATGGATTTCTCGTGACTCACACTGGTGATGTGATGCTCATGGATCAGGATGAGCCCACAACCTACCAACAAGCTATGTCAGGGCCTGACTCTGAGAAGTGGCTAGTGGCCATGAAATCCGAGATGGAATCCATGTATGAAAACCAAGTATGGACTTTGGTTGACCCACCTGAAGGGGTAAAACCCATAGGGTGCAAATGGGTTTTCAAGAAGAAAACTGACATGGATGGTAATGTGATTACCTTTAAGGGACGATTGGTTGCAAAAGGTTTCAAGCAAATTCATGGTATTGACTATGATGAAACTTTTTCACCAGTTGCTATGCTTAAATCCATCCGAATTTTGTTTGCTATTGCTGCACACTATGATTATGAGATATGGCAAATGGATGTCAAAACTGCATTCCTAAATGGAAAGCTACTTGAGGATGTGTACATGACACAACCTGAGGGTTTTGTCACTCCTGAGAATGCCAATAAAGTGTGCAAATTGCAAAGGTCCATTTATGGACTGAAGCAAGCTTCTCGAAGTTGGAATCTTCGTTTTGATGATGCAATCAAAGAGTTTGGTTTTATCAAAAATGAAGATGAACCTTGTGTCTACAAGAAGGTTAGTGGGAGCGCTATTGTCTTCTTGGTGTTGTATGTAGATGACATACTACTCATCGGGAATGACATTCCTGAGCTACAGTCTGTGAAGACTTGGCTAGGGAAATGTTTTTCTATGAAGGACTTGGGTGAAGCAGCCTATGTGTTAGGCATCAGGATCTATAGAGATAGATCTAGAAAGCTTCTTGGCCTAAGTCAAAGTACATATATTGACAAGGAGTTGAGCCATTATTAAGCCCGAAATTAAATCCTAATTGGATTAGGGTTTTAAAACCCATTAGGCCTGGAAGTTGAGTCTCACTATAAATACAACTTTTCAGTGAGAAATTCGTAGGTCTCCTTGTCCTAGCCTCCCAAAAGGACAGTCGCACTCTTCTCTCGTAATTCCTTGGAGGACGCAAGTTAGCACTGTGAGCGCAAGAGAAACGCATCTACCGGGATGCGGTGGAAGCGTGGTGATCCCGAGAGGCTCCTGTGGATACCACAGAGAGCCTGAACATGTCAACTGTTCAGGTTTTGTGATTCAACTCTACAGTTGAGTGAGAGATCTTAATCGAAAATTAGGTATGAAAATTTTCGAACACCCAGTTTACCCCGTTTCACTTGGATCCTGGAGGGTTTCGCTTAAATTCCGCTGTGCTCTTTAGCTCCCGAAACCCATCACCTTGTTGTTCTTGAATTTCTTCAAGTTCTACTTTCCTCCCACTAGTTCTTTTAGAGATAAACTCTTTCTCTAAAAAGACACCAGTTCGAGCAACATACATTTTTTACTTAGAAGGATTGTAGAAATAGTAACCCTTTGTTTGTCCTAACAAAAACGCAATTTTGAGATTTGGGCCCTAGTTTGTCAGAGGATTGACGTTTCACATAAGCATCACAGCCCCAAATCTTCATAAAAGACAAATTGGGACGCCTCTCACTACATATCACATATGGTGTCTTTTGAACCGATTTAGATGGAACTCGGTTTAGTGTAAAAGTGGCTGTCTCTAGAGCATGTCCCCAAAAGGGGTTTGGAAGGTCAGCTTGACTCATCATAAAGTGAACCATGTCTAACAGAGTTCAATTTCTCCTTTCAGATACACCATTCCATTGAGGTGTACCTGGTGGAGTGAGTTGTGATACTATACCACACTCCTTCAGATAGTCAAGGAATTCTTGATCCAAGTACTCTCCACCTCGACCTGATTGAAGCACTTTGATACTCTTACCGAGTTGATATATCACTATGTATGAGTCCTAGTAAGTCATCAGCCCTTTCACTTTGCCCTGTGAATGGGGCTTTGGTCATCTTGCCCAACAAACATGACTCACATGTCTCATATGATTCAAAATCAAATGAGTCCAAGAGTCCATCCTTATGGAGCTTGGATATGCAGGTCTCGTTTATATGGCCCAAGTGACAGTGCCAAAGATAGGTCAGGTTTGAATCATTTAATCTGACCTTCTTGGTATTCTCATTATAAATTAGATCTTTGAGGTCTAGAACATACAACCCATTGCTAAGTTGAGCATTACCATAAAAGATTTCATTCAAATAAATAGAACAACATTTGTCCTTTATTATAAATGAAAAACCTTTCCTGTCCAAAAAAGAAACAAAAATCAAATTTCTACTAATAGTAGGCACAAAGTAGCAGTTGTCTAATTCTAAAACTAATCCACTAGGTAAAGTGAGAACATAAGTCCCTACAGCTAAGGCAGGAACCCTTGCTCCATTTCCAACACGTAGGTCCACTTCACCTCGGGCCAATCTTCTACTTCTACTTAGATTCTGCACATTTGCACAAATGTGAGATCCACATCCTGTATCCAATACCCAAGATTCTCAACGTACCCAATCATCTTGAGCACATGAGGACCCACGAGACTTCCCTCAGACATTTTGCACTGAAACAATGCCTTAGAGGTCTCAAACCTCTCATGCCTACCTTGCTCTTGGAAAAGCATTTTGAGATGTTCGATCATATCGAACACCCCTATGTTCTCATGTTGCTTCTGAAGCTCAGATTCCATGGTAATAAGCATGAGGCAGGCAACATCCAAAGCATCATTAGAATGCCTCTTGTCAGCATCCCTTTTAGCTCTTGGAGCAGTCGTAGCAGGCTCATTCAGAATGGGCTGCTCTAGGACATAAGCATTTCTCTCTTGCTTGAGGACTATCCTTAAGTTTTGGTACCATTTGAGAAAGTTGGTCCCATTCAGGTTTTCCTTCTCAAGGATCGATCGCAATGAAAGCGTCGATGTGTTTTGTGCCATGGTTATCCACAACAGTAATTATGCAGTGGTAAGAGCCATGTATTTTAATTCATTTAATAAGGACTTTTATTAAATGATACTCCCACTATTTTTCTCAAAATAATAACCCTCGATATTATTTCGAAACACCCCAGCGCTAAGGTATTGTAGTGGGCCAAGATCCATATTTGACCACAATTTGAGTCAGCTTTGGCTTTTCTCTCAAGTTACAGCTATTTAGGTAGGCAACTCCTTGCCAATTGCATCTTATGCAACTCTTGGATAGTTGGGTGAACAACACTTGTCCAAGCTCATCTCATGAACTTAAGCCCAACTCTATGCCTCTAAGTCCCTAATCCTATTAGGATGACTTAGTTAAGTCAAACCCAAAGTTAGCAGTTTGGATATCACTATTATCCCATCGCGCCTTACCAAGATGAACATAGGTGCTTTGCTTTGGCAAACCCACCTAATGTTGATCAAAGTCTTGACGAGTGCCAACATTTGGAAGGCATCACATTTAATGACTTAATATTTGTTTGAGGGATTTTTCTTTTGATCTCACCAATTTGTTATCTCTGGTTGTCTTATACATGCATCACATACAAATATAAAACATGCATCTCATGCTTACAAGAAAGTAAACGTGACATGGTTATAGCCCAAACTATGCGATATTCTCAAGCCAATGAGAATATCATAAAAGCCTAAGAAAAGAAAAGGGTCTTCACAAGCTCCTTCTCTTCCTTTCTTGGTTGCTCTTTTGTTGTCACCTCCTTGGACATACCACCTTGGATGATCCTTGGACATACCACCTTGGATGATCCCATAATGTACCATTACATTAATAATAGAAACCTCGAGTTACATTCGAGGGGAGTAAGGTGAGAAAAGAATGTACAATGAGAGTAACAAGAGAAGGCACGACTCGCAGGCCGTATTTACAAGTACAACCAATCAAGGGCTATAACCATGCACCATGCTTCAACCATCAATAAGCATAACATGCCAAATCTCATTCAACAAATGCATGCCAATTTTTGTGAATTGATTAACTAGTTTTATTTATGTGGCGCTTCGCATACGGCGGTCCCGTTGGCCGGTCAGCGAGCGGTGGTTCTGTTGACCGGTTAGCGAACGGGGTCAAGGGGAGCCGCCCTTGCGGGGGGTTGCGAGGGGGGCAGTGCCCCCCGGCTCAAAAAATTGTCTTACAATTGCTTTGCCAGAGATCTTCTATTTTGAGCAAGTAGGCACCCGAGACTCCTCCATTCAGGCCACCAAAAATACCTTACTTTCGGTGCCCGAATAGGCCGAATCCGAACCAAGCTAGGGTTTTTGCAACTATTGCAAGAATCCTAATCCATATAGGTATCTCATACCTATCAATTTCGGGTTAATCTCATTAACCAATTAGTGTCATTTCTTCATATATGTCATATGTTCATTACGAGTTTCGGTTTCATGCATCATGAATCAATCTAATTAATCATGGCCAAAAGCAATCGAACACATAACATCATGCGATTCAACATTCAATCCCGATTTAGGGTTTCACTAGTAGCTCTGATACCACTGTTGGGTTTCAAGAGCCAAACAACGCAGCGGAATTTAACCGAAACCCTCCAGGATCCAAGTGAAACGGGGTAAACCGGGTGTTCAAAAATTTTCATACCTAATTTTTGGTTGAGATCTCTCACTCAACTGTAGAGTTGAATCACAAAACCTGAACAGTTGACGTGTTCAAGCTCTCTATGGTATCCACACGAGCCTCTCGGGATCACCACACTTCCACCATGTCCCGGCAGATGCATTTCTCTTGCGCTCGCAGTGCTAGCTTGCGTCCTCCAAGGAATTGCAAGAGAAGAGTGCGGCTGTCCTTTTTGGGAGGCTAGGGCAAGGAGACCTGCGAATTTCTCACTAAAAGTTGTATTTATAGTGAGACTCAACTTCCAGGCCTAATGGGTTTCAAAGCCCTAATCCAATTAGGCTTTAATTTTGGGCTTAATAATGGCTCAACTCTTGGGCCCATTATTAATACGAAATTATTGTGAAACCATAACCCAAATAATTAGCCCATGCACTCTAATGATCCAAATAGCTCTATGTGTGCGACCCAATAGGCTCTTACCACGTTGGCAATGATCATAAATCACATTTATGATCATAAGCAATGAGCGGTGTCTAGCAACACAACATTGCTACCCAAGTGACAAGATATCAAGACTAAGCACGAAACATGGAATGTGTCACTTTCGTATAGCCCAATCTTTGGTTTCTTGATTACTGAGTAGACCAACTTAAACTGATGACATTGATATCGTATGTCAACTTATCCGAGCATGGCCATGCATTTTCTAAGTTTCGCTCTATCAAGGGGCCCGAAGATATCACTCCCGTTACATAGGAGGGACAATCCCATCTTGATCATACAAATCCCTCCGCATGATATGTGACATACCCAATGACCTCCTTCAAGTTCACTCAGTTACGAGCAACAAAGGAAAGTATCAAAGTATGTGACTCACATGTAAGGAACCTTAATGATCTTAGGTCGAAGGACTACATATACCATGATCACTATGAGAATCACTTATGACACTCATATAACTATCCATGTAGTGTTCTCATGGTGGGTCGGTCCAATACACAAGTTCTCCAACTTGTACCCATATGTAGACTACATATCTCATATTAGTCTCCACATAAGGTAGTCGTTATGTATTATTGCAACCCGCTCCACAATAATACTAGACCAGGGATGTTTGAGAATATCATTATTCTAGGGCTACAATTATGTTTATTGCGTTACATAGAAACAGAACAACAAACGTAATTGCTGGATTAATGCCTTAATAAAATATCATGACTTAATGTGCAAAAATACAATCATCTTATGATTGGCTTTTGGGCACAACACTAACATAAATGTCCTGGATCTCAAAAGATCAAATATCTCGAGGAGGTGGAATGTCGGTAAAGGTGCTCGAAGTTGTCATCATTGGTTTAGGTGCAATGGGATCCTTAGTAGCCTCAGCCTCAGTACTCGACTCCTTAACCATTGGCTCAATGCCAGCTTTAGTGTCTTTAACTTTTCAATAGTAGTAACAGCAATACCAGCAGCAATTCCTGCAACTCTTTCCCTAGTGGCAGTGGAACTTGACTTGGCCACAATAGAACCAGGTTAGCTCTTTCTGTCAATAACACAACGGTCGTGGCATCATTTTTCTCCTCAACAACTCACTCATCGGCTCTATCCTCATCATCCAAGCTCCAATGGAGAATAAATAATCAGTGGAATGATCAACACCATTATCATCATCATCATGTTTGGTGAAATCCTGCTGGGCATATACTCATGTACCTAGGAAATATAGACGGATCATTTCCTCCAAACACAAGGCCCTCACCTCAATAGTAGAAAGGTGGGAGCTCATATCTAGAATCTGATCAAACATGAACTGGAGGTGATCTAGGATATGCTGCTACCTCTAATAGATATCGGATAATGTGGGTGGTCTAGCACTAGTGGATGTAGAGGCAACCTGTGTGCTAGTAGTGGCAGTCTCCTCAAGTTTTATTCTTTGCCTGAGATTTGAAAATGAACCTCATCAAGCTGTTTGAGTGTCTAACCTTCTTTAGCATCCCCAAAACCTTGAATGAATCCATGCTTGGCAGGCAAACATTGGGGTTTTGGCTAACATTGTCATGAAAAGTCCTATAGAAATTAATTGTGTCCTCTTATGGCAGGCAATGTCCCATTTCCAGTGTGTAAATGAAACACCTGAGTAGTAATGCACTTTGCAAAATGATACAGTATAGGTGGAAGAGGCTTATCTTAGTCACCATGCTTGTGTTTTCCTTCTTACCATCGATAGAGTGGGCGATCAGATAGTACACATAACGCATAGCTAGCGACCTCAACCTGGATGCCTTAGATGTCATGGGCTCATACATGCTTCCCTCCTCAGTGATGTTTGTCCAAAACTCCTACGGAGTAGGAGGGTTAGTGCGAAACTAATAGATCGAGCCTTCATGCTCATCTGAAGCAATGAACTCCTAGGTGTAAAAGCTAAAGTGCCACCCAAACTCATCTAAGCTCATTATGAAATTCCGCTCTCCAAGGCAAAACTTCACTACATCTGCCCTACTTTAGCTAATGTTGGCTAAGTCCAACTCAAATGTGCTCAAGAACTGGAGGGTGAGCTCGCCATAGGTAGGCTTTTGGCAATCAAAAACTGATAGCCATCTATTGAAATCCACTAGAGTTCTGACATCTTCTACTAATCTCAGCTGTGCCAAGGTATCCCAGTCAATCACCTTGTTGGCTTTGAACTGCTTCATCCTTAAAATGTTGTATCTGTCCCATTAGGCAGCCTCCTTAAAATCGAGAACAAGATTTTCCTTCTTTGGCTTCTTCACTGGCCTTTTGGTGCAGATCGGGAGCTTCTTCTTGTGCATTGTCGTCTTGAAAAATGCAAAAGATTTGACACAGTGCAACAAATAATCTAAAACACCATATAATCAATAATAAAGTTGAGAATAGGAGATTTAATTAGAAATCAACATAATTGCCATAGATGAAACAATTCCAATTCAGTTTTAGGCATTAAGGTGATCAAGCTTAACAACCAAAGCTAAATGCATAATAATCATGGGAATTTAAAACAATGTAGTGCACAATTAGGCTCTTTCTTGGTGCCCAAAAAACCTATAATCTTCCAACTATTAATTAATCAAGACATTCTCCATAATCGATAGATCATATAGTCATCCATTCAAGCAATAAACTCATCGAATCATCATACAAGACAATAATTCTATCAACCATGCAATTCCAACTATTACTCTCCCAACACATCAACCAAAAATCCAATACTTGCACAACACAATATTAACTTGAAACTGACATGAATAGGCATGCAAAATCAAACAATTAGCTAATATGTAACATGCCCATAACAAGAAATTAAGCCAATATTCTGTAATCTTTAAATAAAGTTAGAGAGAAAAAGAGAAATTTACCTTGAAAGAGAAAGAAAACAAACTATGGAGGGATGAAAACCGATAATCCAAACAAGAAATGAACTCCAACAATGGGAAACATCACCCAGGATGCAAGAAAACTAGGCTTCAAGTTTGGGGCCATAAAGAAGAAGTTTGAGTGAGTTTCGTGTGAAGTGGGCAGAAAAACAGTAAATTGAGCTTAAATAGAGTAAAACATGGCCTATAACACGGGCACATAAATGCCTGTGTTACTTACAACTTCCTCAACACCCCATTAAACACTGGCATGCCAGAAGTCATGTAATGGCTTGAAACCCTAATTGTTTTTGAAACACAGAATCACAACATGATTCTATACACGGTCAGGTAAGAAATCGTGTATACCCAACATGCCCACATACATGGTCGTGTAACCAACTGTGTATGTATTCTATAGCTAAACAGGGACCATACAGGGGTAAGAATATAGGTAAGGCTAAGACCTTGTGCAGCAAATACACTTGACAACATGGCCGTATAGATGACCGTGTATGTGTTTGGAAATGAAAAATTTTTAGAACATAGAGACGAAACACATTTTCTAACATGGTTATGTGCATGACCGTGTAACATAAACATATTTTAAAACATGGACATGTATGTGCATCTATTTAAGCTCTGGAATTTTAAGGATTTGAAGAAAATAGGTAGAAACATGGCTGTGCATGAGACCATATTATGCAACATGCCTTACTACAACGCTTGAGAACAGGCTGTATTTGTTTATTACGGATCAAATGAAACTTGTTAATGAAAAATCAATTTAATAAATCAAACATGGTTGTGTTTGAAATCGTGTTGGTTAACACGGCCTTGAACAAGGGCATGTTCTATGGCGTGTATGGTTCGTGGAACTTTGAAAAATTTGCAAACTTACCTAGAATTGGATTTTTCTCCCATTTTGAACATAATTTCTTCTGAAAATGCTCTAGGTTCCTACATCTCAACACAAACTATAAGATCACATGACAAGCAAAAACTAATTAACTACCAGAAATGAAAAGTAAATAAGACAAAAAGAAAATTAAATGAAAATTTTAACGCTTGGGTTGCCTCCCAAGAAGCACTTGCTGTAATGTCGAGGACCCAATGTTCTCCATGATTATTCAAGGAGGTTTTTCCATTTCCAACATCTTTACTTTCGCATGACCATCCACCTTGTGATGAAAGCTGGATTGAAATATCCTATAGGATTCAGCTCGGTGTTTGCTGGTAAAGCTTCTTATGGATTTTTTTGAAAGCATCTTGGCAAGTTGACCTAGTTGGGTCTCAAAATTGTTAACATTGATAAGAGATCAAACAATATTGGATTCCATCCCTTCAATGGAAGGTTAAGCATTTTCTCACAAAGTGCTCGCTTAATTGCAATCCTCCATGATTAATCCTTCCTGATTCTTTCCATGTTGCTCCAAATTAGAATGTGAAGGTTGTGAGTCGAGATCTCTTGAAGATAAGAGTTTTCCTCGAGCTTCTTTCAATTTCTAGATCTGTTTCAACCACTTAACCGGAATGGCTATGAGTCATACACCAAAATTCCTGCAAGCAAAGAGGAATAAATCAATAAACTAAGAATAGCTTAAAATTAAAAGAAAATTACTACAATAAAATAAATGGATAGATTAATAAAGATTAATTTTTTGAGTAGCAAACTCAACAAATGTTCCCAGGCATTGGTGCCGGAAAACTTGATGTGTTCGTAGTTCACAAAAAAACATTTCCTACTATACTAGTAATAGTGTGGAAGTGTGAAATCTTTTTATACTTAAGCAAACATGTGAACTCACTAGAAAGCGCACCTATCATCAAAGTGTAGCAATGACAAGTACAAAGATCATTTTTTCCCAAAGAATAGAGGTTGTCTACCGTACTCGATATATTTCTATCATCCAGCTTGCAATTAGAAGGATTTGTTTAACTAACTACTATAAGCTAACTAAATTAAACTAATACAGTAAAATAAACTACTAAGTATTGGCCGGCAGCGAGAGAACAACTAAAACAATTAATAACAAAAACCACATACTTACAATTGAATCCCCTTAGGACTTTAATTGTGTTGCTTTTACTATAGGTTAATAGGATTGTGATTAACTTAGATCGTGCAATACTACCTAATGTAGATTAGTTCTTTATTATTCTCGTTGCACTAACCCCATTTTTAAGTCACTGTTAGGGTGTCTAGAACTACTGCATTTCCTTAGATTTCATTAACATCCTATGACCTACTACTAGGTTTCACCCTATTCCAAAGGTATTATATCACACATTTTACTCCCGGTTATGATAATATTCCTTTTGTCCAACGGTGATCCACAAAAAACATACCGGATACTACCTGACGCATGTTTATCAGAAGAAAACTAAGAAAAGAATGATCTGTGGCTCTTCTCCAACAAATCTTTGATCCGACACTCATAGAATAGTTTTGATCATTAGAATTTTTTATTAGAATTGCCTCCAGCAGCCTTCCTTCATCAAAAACTATATTTTTCTATGTAGTTTTCCACTTCCTCCCTTTTGTCTTTCATCTTTTTGAATTAATCCTGAAAACCCTAAAACTTAGGACAAACACAGGTTGGAACATGGCCATTAGTAAGCTATGTTGCTCCTTTAGAACTTAAAATCTCATTTAATTCAACACAACTTGGAACATGGCCATGTAAGCTCCAAAACTTTGCCAAAACTTGCAATTTAGCTCCTAAACTTCACCAAAATCCTTCCTAACTCACATGAAGCTGAAATATGACCTGAAAACAAAATATGAACCAATTAAGCACCATATCCTAGAAAAAACACATTAAAAGACAAGTATATACAATGGAAAAACCTATAGAAAATATATTTAAATATGAGTATATCATAGACTAACCAAAATAGATATGCTCATGTTGCATTACCCGCACAAAAAGTTCATGAGTAAAAGAAAATCTACATAGCAAGCAATTAGTTATGATCTACCCCTACAACGTTAAATAGTAAGAGTAAGTTGAAAATGAACTTGGTAAGTAATACACTATAACCTATCATGCATCTTTGTAATCCATTTGATAGTAACAAGAGCTTAACAATCCTACAGACAAATATATATGACATGTATAACTATATTTGAGCTAAATCATTGGTTCCCATGCAATTTGGCCAAATCACTAGGGTTTGGAAATCCTTACGCATTCTAGTCATATTTTGGGAACATAGGAAAAACCCTATTATCACATCTAGCATGGTTTTCCTAGCTTAACCTAGAGCATTCAAAAAAGGTTCCATCCTAGGCTACGATCATGCACCACAAAAGAGAGTTTTAGTGTATTCTTACCCTATGCCCAAAACCTCATACCTCAAGTTGACAAGAGTAATGCATGAGTTTTGAGCCTTGTCCCATAAGCAAACTTGATTTTTAACCCAAAGCCTTAAATTCTAGCCCTTAGATCCAAAATTTCTAGTTCTTTGGCGAGTTTCAGATGTTGTTTAGAATGAGCTCAAAATTTGCCGGATGCCAACTTAGTTCAAACATGCATGAGTGGGGCTCAAACTTTATTTTAATCCTCCAACTCACATGCATGTCTTGATTATGTCCTAAGTTTTGAACCTACTAGCAATGTGATCACCATAGGCTTTTCTTGAGGTTTCTCTTTAGCACCTTAAGTTCTTGTTGTGACAATCCAATCACTGGTCATCAAGTGACCCAAGAGACTTATGACCCAAAATGCTCATGTCTAGCCATCTTTAGTGTCGTCCACCAGTTGTGGCTTACCACAAAAATCATATCCAAGCTAGACTTAAGGTCCCTCAATAGCCAAACTAATATGTAATCTGTGGATTTATTTGTTTTATCTTTTCTACACTATTAGCATTGATGCACATCAAGCAATACTTGTTTATATACATTATCTGATAGCTAGTGAGGATGTCACAATTTCTCCTCACCATAAAAAAATTGGTCTCCCAAATTTTCTAGGAGTCTTTCATACACCTCTGGATAGCCTTATTTTAGAGATTGTTCCATTCCCAAATGGCTTCTGAATCATCATAATGAGCCCATTTCACCTTTATCATAGGTATTTAGTTACTCTTAAGTTTCCAGATACTTCTTTCCAGAAGCTTTATTAGTCTCTCTTCATAGTTTAGGTTTGGTTCCAGGGGTATGGTTTTTGAGGCTCTCACATGCTTAGGATCTGAAACATATTTCTCAAGCATGCTAATGTGGAACACATTATGCACTACCTCCATTCTAGGAGGTAAAGCTATCATGTTAACTACTTTCCTTAACCTCTCTAGGATCTCAAAAGGTCAAATATATCTTGGTGCCAACTTTCCTTTCTCACCAAACTAGGTTATGCCTCTTCGTAAAGATGCTTTGAGTCACACTTTGTCTTCCATAAAGAACTCAATTTTTCTTATGTTTTCATTTCTTTTCACTTTTTTGACTAGCAGTTTTAAGCCTTTCCTAGATAATCTTGATCTTTTCTGTGGTTTGTTGAATTAGTTCAAGACCAAGGGTTAGCCTGTCTGTGGCATTTGTCCAACAATGGGGTGTCATACACTTTCTCCCATATAGAGCTTTAAATGGTGACATCTTTTTGCTACTCTAATAGTTGTTATTATATGAGAACTCAACAAGGGGTAAGTGTTGAATCCATGTGCCTCTAAAACCAATCACACAGGCTTTAAGTAAATCTTCTAGGACTTGTACTACCCTTTCTAGTTGCCCATCTATTTATGGCTGAAAGGTAGAACTTAGGCAAACTTTAGTCCTTAAGGCTTGTTGAAAAACATTATGAAATTTTGATGTGAATCTTGTGTCTTTGTTAGACATAATGCTATCTAGAATCCATGTAATCTTATAATTTCCTTCACATACATTTGAGCCAATTTCTCAAGTCAATCAGCGACATTGGTGGGCAAGAAATGTGCTAACCTTGTGAGCCCATCTATAACTACCTAGATGGCATCATGCCTGGCCTTTGATGATGGCAACCTTATGGGAAAATTCAAGGAAATTGCTCCCCATTTTCTTATTGGTTTTTCTAAAGGTTGAATTTTTCTAGCTGGCTTTTAATGCTCTACCTTAACCCTTTGGTAAGTAAGACATTTCAGGACATACTCCACAATGTCTTTCTTCTTTCTTGGCCACTAAAAGTAGGGTTTTAAATCTTTGTACATCTTTTCACGCTTAGGTGAATCAAGAGCTTACTTAAGTTAACTTCTACCATTAACTCCTCCCTCAGGCTTCCTTGTTTAGGAACATATATTCTACCCTCAGGCATAAGTTCTTATCTTTGTATCCAAAATTTTCTATCAATTTACCTTTAGCCTCTCACTAGATATTTTTAAGAGTCATCCATCAATTTCTTGTGCTTGTTTTATTCTTTCTAACCAAACTAACTAGATGGTTTGGACCATAATCTGTTGTTAGTGTTGTGCCCAAAAAGCCAATCATGAGATGATTGTATTTTTGCACATTGAGTCATGATATTTTATTTAGGCATTAATCTAGCAATTTTGTTTGTTGTTTTGTTTCTGTGTAACATAATAAACATAATTGTAATCCTAGAATAATGATATTCTTAAACGTCCCTAGTCTAGTATTATTGTGGACCGGGTTGCAATAATACATAATGACTAGCATATGTGGAGACTAATATGAGATATGTAGTCTACATATGGGTACAAGTTGGAGAACTTGTGTACTGGACCGACCCACCATGAGAACACTTCATGAATCGTTATATGAGTGTCATAAGTGATTCTCATAGTGATCATGGTATATGTAGTCCTTCGACCTAAGATCATCAAGGTTCCCTACATGTGAGTCACATACTTTGATACTTTCCTTTGTTGCTCGTAACTGAGTGAACTTGAAGGAGGTCATTGGGTATGTCACATATCATGCGGAGGGATTTGTATGATCAAGATGGGATTTGTCCCTCCTATGTAACGGGAGTGATATCTTCGGGCCCCTTGATAGAGTGAGACTTAGAAAATGCATGGCCATGCTCGGATGAGTTGATATACGATATCAATGTCATCAGTTTAAGTTGGTCTACTCAGTAATCAAGAAACCAAAGATTGGGCTATACGAGAGTGACACATTCCATGTCTCGTGCTTAGTCTTGATATCTTGGACAAAGGGACAATGGCATATATCGGTGATGATCATAAAGGTTTAGTCGATTCACCGACAATCTTGTCACTTGGGTAGCAATGATGTGTTGCTAGACACCGCTCATTGCTTATGATCATAAATGTGATTTATGATCATTGCCAACATGGCAAGAGCCTATTGGGTCGCACACATAGAGCTATTTGGATCATTAGAGTGCATGGGCTAATTATTTGGGTTATGGTTTCACTTTAATTTCGTATTAATAATGGGCCAAAGAGTTGAGCCATTATTAAGCCCGAAATTAAATCCTAATTGGATTAGGGCTTTGAAACCCATTAGGCCTGGAAGTTGAGTCTCACTATAAATACAACTTTTAAGTGAGAAATTCGCAGGTCTCCTTGCCCTAGCCTCCCAAAAGGACAGCCGCACTCTTCTCTTGCAATTCCTTGGAGGACGCAAGCTAGCACTGCGAGCGCAAGAGAAACGCATCTACCGGGACGTGGTGGAAGCGTGGTGATCCCGAGAGGCTCGTGTGGATACCATAGAGAGCCTGAACACGTCAACTGTTCAGGTTTTGTGATTCGACTCTACAGTTGAGTGAGAGATCTCAACCGAAAATTAGGTATGAAAATTTTTGAACACCCGGTTTACCCCGTTTCACTTGGATCCTGGAGGGTTTCGGTTAAATTCCGCTGCGCTGTTTGGCTCCCGAAACCCAACAGTGGTATCAGAGCTACTGGTGAAACCCTAAATCGGGATTGAGTGTTGAATCGCATGATGCTATGTGTTCGGTTGCTTTTCGGCCATGATTAATTAGATTGATTCATGATGCATGAAACCGGAATTCGTAATGAACATATGAGATATATGAAGAAACGACACAAATTGGTTAATGAGATTAACCCAAAATTGATAGGTATGAGATACCTATATGGATTAGGATTCTTGCAATAGTTGCAAAAACCCTAGCTTTGTTCGGATTCGGCCTGTTCGGGCACCGAAAGTAAGGTATTTTTGGTGGCTCGAATGGAGGAGTCTCGGGTGCCTACTTGCTCGAAATAGAAGATTTCGGGCTAAGCAATTGTAAGACAATTTTTTGCGCCGGGGGGCGCTGCCCCCCACGCCCCCTGCAAGGGCGGCTCCCCTTGACCCCGTCTGCTGACCGGTCAGCGGAACCACCGCCCGCTGACCGGCCAGCGGGACCGCCGTATGCGAAGCGCCACATAAATAAAAACTGGTTAATCAACACGCGAAAATTGGCATGCATCTTTGTTGAATGAGATTTGACATGATATGCTGATTGGTGTTTGAAGCATGGTGCATGGTTATAGCCCTTGATTGGTTGTACTTGTAAATATGGCCTGCGAGTCGTGCCTTTTCTTATCACTCTCATTGTACATTCTCTTCTCACCTTACTCCCCTCGAATGTAACTCGAGGTTTCTATTATTGATGTAATGGTGCATTATGGGATCATCCAAGGTGGTATGTCCAAGGATCATCCAAGGTGGTATGTCCAAGGAGGTGACAACAAAAGGGCAACCAAGAAAGGAAGAGAAGGAGCTTGTGAAGACTCTTTTCTTTTCTTAGGCTTTTATGATATTCTCATTGGCTTGAGAATATCGCATAGTTTGGGCTATAACCATGTCACGTTTACTTTCTTGTAAGCATGAGATGCATGTTTTATATTTGTATGTGATGCATGTATAAGACAACCGGAGATAACAAATTGGTGAGATCAAAAGAAAAAAAAAACCCTCAAACAAATATTAAGTCATTAAATGTGATGCCTTCCAAATGTTGGCACTCGTCAAGACTTTGATCAACATTAGGTGGGTTTGCCAAAGCAAAGCACCTATGTTCATCTTGGTAAGGCGCGATGGGATAATAGTGATATCCAAACTGCTAACTTTGGGTTCGACTTAACTAAGTCATCCTAATAGGATTAGGGACTTAGAGGCATAGAGTTGGGCTTAAGTTCATGAGATGAGCTTGGACAAGTGTTGTTCACCCAACTATCCAAGAGTTGCATAAGATGCAATTGGCAAGGAGTTGCCTACCTAAATAGCTGTAACTTGAGAGAAAAGCCAAAGCTGACTCAGGTTGTGGTCAAATATGGATCTTGGCCCACTAGAATACCTTAGCGCCGAGGTGTTCCGAAATAATATCGAGGGTTATTATTTTGAGGAAAATAGTGGGAGTATCGTTTAATAAAAGTCCTTATTAAATGAATTAAAATACATGACTCTTACACTGCATATTTACTGTTGTAGATAACCATGGCACAAAACACATCGACACTTTCGTTGCGATCGATCCTTGAGAAGGAAAAACTGAATGGGACCAACTTTCTCAAATGGTACCGAAACTTGAGGATAGTCCTCAAACAAGAGAGAAAGGCTTATGTCCTAGAGCAGCCCATTCCGAATGAGCCTGCTGCCACTGCTCCAAGAGCTGAAAGGGATGCTCACAAGAGGCATTCTGATGATGCTTTGGATGTTGCATGCCTCATGCTTATTACCATGGAATCTGAGCTTCAGAAGCAACATGAGAACATGGGGGCGTTCGATATGATCGAACATCTCAAAATGCTTTTCCAAGAGCAAGCTAGGCATGAGAGGTTTGAGACCTCTAAGGCATTGTTTCAGTGCAAGATGTCTGAGGGAAGTCCCGTGGGTCCTCATGTGCTCAAGATGATTGGGTACATTGAGAATCTTGAGAATTTGGGATTTGCTCTTCAGAAAGAGTTGGCTATTGATGTAGTCTTGCAATCGTTGCCTGAAAGCTACAGTCAGTTCGTCATGAACTATAACATGAACGACCTTGACAAGTCCCTCCCTGAATTGCTCAACATGTTGAGAACTGCTGAGCAAAACCTTAAGAAGGCTAAGCCCATTTTGATGGTTCAAAAGGGCAAGGGAAAGGGAAAAGCCAACAAGAAGAAGGATAAAGCTAATGGAAAGTCCAATGCTAGTTCTTCTTCAGCTGCATTGAAACCAAAGGGTGGTGTGGCAAAGGAAGGGGAGTGCTTCCATTGTAAGCAACCTGGACACTGGAAGCGCAACTGCAAGCTCTATCTTGAAGAACTTGCTAAGGAAAAGGGAAGTAAGACTTCCACTTCAGGTATTCTTGTTATAGAGGTTAATTTTTCTACTTCCTCATCTTGGGTATTGGATATTGGATGTGGATCTCAGATTTGTGCAAATGTGCAGGATCTAAGTAGAAGTATAAGATTGGCCCAAGGTGAAGTTGACCTATGTGTTGGAAATGGAGCAAGGGTTGCTGCCTTAGTCGTAGGGACTTATGTTCTCACTTTACCTAGTGGATTAGTTTTAGAATTAGACAACTGCTACTTTGTGCCTACTATTAGTAGAAATTTGATTTCTGTTTCTTGTTTGGACAAGAAAGGTTTTTCATTTATAATAAAGGACAAATGTTGTTCTATTTATTTGAATGAAATCTTTTATGGTAGTGCTCAACTTAGCAATGCATTCTTGGTCTTTGGAGGTGAAGATCAGCTCGTTGTAAGGGGTTACACCGATGCAAGCTTCCAATCCAATAAGGATGATTTTAGATCGTAATCTGGTTATTTGTTTTGTATTGGTGATGGTGCTGTGAGCTAGAAGAGTTCAAAGCAAGAGACAGTAGCTGACTCTACAACAGAATCTGAGTACATTGCCACCTCTGATGCTGCGAAGGAGGCAGTTTGGATCAAGAAGTTCATCACTGAACTTGGAGTGGTTCCAAGCATTGTCGACCCGATAGAGCTCTATTGTGACAACAATGGAGCAATCGCACAGGCTAAGGAACCTCGATCTCACCAGCGATCCAAACACATACTCCGACGCTATCATCTCATCAGGGAGATCATCGAGAGGGGTGATGTAAGGATATGCAGGACTTCAACAGACAGCAACATTGCTGATCCACTGACAAAGCCCCTTACGCAGCAGAAGCATGATAGCCATTCTAGGTCCATCGGTATTAGATACATGGATGATTGGCTTTTAGTGCAAGTGGGAGATTGTTAGTGTTGTGCCCAAAAAGCCAATCATGAGATGATTGTATTTTTGCACATTGAGTCATGATATTTTATTTAGGCATTAATCCAGCAATTTTGTTTGTTGTTTTGTTTCTGCGTAACGCAATAAACATAATTGTAACCCTAGAATAATGATATTCTTAAACGTCCCTAGTCTAGTATTATTGTGGACCGGGTTGCAATAATACATAATGACTAGCATATGTGGAGACTAATATGAGATATGTAGTCTACATATGGGTACAAGTTGGAGAACTTGTGTACTGGACTGACCCACCATGAGAACACTTCATGGATCGTTATATGAGTGTCATAAGTGATTCTCATAGTGATCATGGTATATGTAGTCCTTCGACCTAAGATCATCAAGGTTCCCTACATGTGAGTCACATACTTTGATACTTTCCTTTGTTGCTCGTAACTGAGTGAACTTGAAGGAGGTCATTGGGTATGTCACATATCATGCGGAGGGATTTGTATGATCAAGATGGGATTTGTCCCTCCTATGTAACGGGAGTGATATCTTCGGGCCCCTTGATAGAGTGAGACTTAGAAAATGCATGGCCATGCTCCGATGAGTTGATATACGATATCAAAGTCATCAGTTTAAGTTGGTCTACTCAGTAATCAAGAAACCAAAGATTGGGCTATACGAGAGTGACACATTCCATGTCTCGTGCTTAGTCTTGATATCTTGGACAAAGGGACAATGGCATATATCGGTGATGATCATAAAAGTTTAGTCGATTCACCCACAATCTTGTCACTTGGGTAGCAATGATGTGTTGCTAGACACCGCTCATTGCTTATGATCATAAATGTGATTTATGATCATTGCCAACATGGCAAGAACCTATTGGGTCGCACACATAGAGCTATTTGGATCATTAGAGTGCATGGGCTAATTATTTGGGTTATGGTTTCACTTTAATTTCGTATTAATAATGGGCCAAGGAGTTGAGCCATTATTAAGCCCGAAATTAAATCCTAATTGAATTAGGGTTTTGAAACCCATTAGGCCTGGAAGTTGAGTCTCACTATAAATACAACTTTTAAGTGAGAAATTCGTAGGTCTCCTTGCCCTAGCCTCCCAAAAGGACAGCCGCACTCTTTTCTTGCAATTCATTGGAAGACGCAAGCTAGCACTGCGAGCGCAAGGGAAACGCATCTGCCGGGACTGGTGGAAGCGTGGTGATCCCGAGAGGCTTGTGTGGATACCATAGAGAGCCTGAACACGTCAACTGTTCAGGTTTTGTGATTCGACTCTACAGTTGAGTGAGAGATCTCAACCGAAAATTAGGTATGAAATTTTCGAACACCCGGTTTACCCCGTTTTACTTGGATCCTAGAGGGTTTCGGTTAAATTTCGCTGCGCTGTTTGGCTCCCGAAACCGAACATCCGTTGGTCTTCCCAAGACTTCCAATGTTGGTACAACACCATAGAACTACACTATTGATTCCCCTCTATAGTATCTCCTGATTTCACCATTGTAGAATATTTTCTACTAAGAGCCATCTACAACAACATTTCCCTTGCTAGCAGTATACTCAATTACATAGTCAAAGTCTTCTATGTATTCAACCCACCTTTTTTGCTTCATATTTAACTCTCATATTTAACTCTTTTTGAGTAAACAAATATCTTAGGATTCTATGATCAGTGCATATCCTAAAGGATCTTCCTATTAAATAATGCCTCTATTGCTTCAAAACTTATACCATTATTGCCCGTTCAAGGTCATAGGTGGGGTACTTTATTTCAGATGGTCTCAACTGCCTTGAACCATACACTACTACTTGGTTATCTTGCCAAGGCACACATCCAATACCTTGGCCACAGGCATCGGTGTCTATGACATAAGTCTTATTTAGGTCTGGTAGGATCAAATTGAGAGTTGTTGTTAGTCTTTTCTTAAGCTCTTGAAAAGTTTGTTCACATTTTTCCATCCATCAAATTTCTGGTTCTTTATTGTTAACTAGGTCAGAGGAAATGCAATAATTGAAAATTTTTCCACAAATCTTTTATAGTACCCAGTTAAGCCTAAAAGGTTTCTTACTTTCTTCACTGACTTTAGTCTCTCTCACTTTACCTTTTTCTATATCCATAGATAGTCCTTGAACATTGATCACATGAACCAAAGAGGCTATCTTAGCTAGCTAGGACTAGCATTTAAAGAGCTTAACATATATTTGATGCTCTCTTAATACCTATAACACTATTTCCAAGTGTTCCTTGTGCTCTTCTTCTAAGATGGAGTACACCAATATGTCATCAACAAATTTAGCCATAAATCTATCTAGGTAAGGTCTAAAGATTCTCTTCATAAGATCCATAAATGCTATTGGTGCATTAGTGAGCCCAAATGGTGTTACCGTTACTCAAAATGTCCATATCTAGTTCTAAATCGAGTTTTGATTATATCTAATTCCTTTACTCTCAACTGAAAGTCACCTAATCATAAAAAAATCTTAGAAAATACAATTGCCCCTTTTAATTGGTCAAATAAATCCTCAATACTTGGCAAAGAATATTTATCCTTATTGGTCATAGCATTTAGCCTTTTATAAACTTTGCACAGCTTTAGTGTTCCATTCTTCTTCTTAAAAAATAAAATAGGTGCTTCCCAAGGAAAAACACTAGGCCTAATATAACCTTTTTGAAATAATTCATCAAGTTGCTTCTTTAATTCTTGTTCAAAGTATTAACTTTTTCATCCATTATAGGAAATTTGTCCACTAACTCCAAGCTCATATTGTGAACTTGTTTAGAACCTGTAGGGTAATCCGCTATTTTGAATGTCAGAGAATCAAATTAAGAGTAGTCTATATGAACTCAACTTTTAGCCAATGAGTACACACTAGTATGATATCATGCTTGTTTACATTCAGATTAGATCTAAACTTATTTTTTGATTCTTTAATTATAAACCTAGGATTTTTTACTATAGTATTTGACATTAACCATAGGGTTCTAGAAGTTCTCACCATCATTATTTCTAGTAAACTATGTCATGGAATTTGCTCTTTCATTGCTAACTGATTGGACACCACAGAGATACTAGCTCCAATATAAAACAAGGAAAAAATAGGTTTATTATTTAATTATACCTCTAAGTACCTCTTGGAGTCTTCCAACTTTTGGTGCCCCTCTAACTTGTTGCTCTACAAAAAATCCTTACTAATGCCATTAGCATTAGCCTTGGGTTCCTTCCAACTTAGGCTTGTTCTTGCCCCTGGGTTAGGCCCTAGGTACCCGATTAAGTGGTTGGACTTGTTCTTGCATTTTATTCTTTCCCTTTCTAGGGCAATGCTTTGCCCAATGCTCCAATGAGCCATGCCTTAGACAAGTGATGCCCATCGGCATCCTCGTTGTATGACATGCTGGCCTGAAGGTGAGACTTCCGGTGTGAAGATGTCTGAAACACTTAGAAGAATAAGGGTTAGGAGCTCCCCGGAGTGTGTTTCTGGGGGAGGAGCCTTCGACGCCCAAGTCAGTATTTGTGTGAATGGAAGTAAGGAGCAGAGAACAAAGAGTAAAGAATGTCTCAACTATTCTTACCAAATCCCTCCCAAGTATTTATACGAGGGTGGAGGGAGGAAGCTGTTTGACATAGTTGGCCCAGATCATTACACGTGTTCGGTCAGATCCGATCCATACCTTCGGAGGTAGGTGTCTCCAGCTAGCCATAGGCCATTCTGGCCAGAGGGCAGGGGTGTGTGCGAGGTCTCTCTGTCAAAGGCTCCTTAGCCATTTTTGTCGTCTCTCCATAAGACCCATTTGGGGTATGAGACCCCTTTGGGTGGAGACTTTCCCCGAGGGCTATTGTAGAAGGCCCTTCGGTAGAGTAGGTCACCTTTAGAAGACGTTTTCCTCTATCAAGGATGGTGTATCTACTTTTTTGAGGTCGGTAGGTTTATAAATCCGAGGGTGGTGAAAGACACCTTTTCCCGAAGTTGGTCATGTTACCTTTCCGAGGGTGGGGTTGAGGGTGTCCCGAGGTTGGGGCTAAGCTAACACCGAAGGTGGTTTCCAAATAGCTAATTAGGAGTTCTTGAGGCCCATAGCCCTTCGGCTATCAACAAGCATTTGTGGCATAGTGACATAACTTATTACCATGAAACTTGTGGCATTCAGGACATCTAGATCCTGATGCTTGTTTCTTCTGGAGCTTTTTTTTGTCCTAGGCCTTGTGTGAACCCTTTCTTGCCTTTCCTCTTCTCTAATTTATCTCCATTAGTCTTTCTAGGTCCTTATTTTCTTTACTTAATCCCCAACTAATCTTTCTCTACAAGTGATGCTTGATGCACCACTTTGTAGTAACTTTTCAAGTGAAAGGTCTTATGAACTGTCTGACTTTAGTGTTAAGGGCCTGCAAGAAATTTTTTGCCTTTAACACTTCATCTTTCTCCAATGATGGTGCATATTTGACCAAGGGATTAAAGCTTTGCTCATAATCTAGCACTAGCAAGTTTTCCTGGACAAACTGTTCAAACATCAATTACTTTTTATCCTTGATGGCTTTATTTACGTATTGGTACTAAAAACTTAACAAAACTCTAACCCTTCGATTCCCTTATTCTATGCTATTTTTTCCTAGTTCGGAAGTCATCAAAACATCTTTTAATGGCCCTCCACCATACTTTAGCTTTGCCCACCAGGTTAAATGTATCTAGAGAGACTTTAATGCAAGGATCCATATACTTTAGCCTCTCAAATGTTTTTTCTGCTTGATAAAGCCAATACTTAGCTTTTTCTGGCTCAGCACTCTCATTAAACATTGGTGGTCCTAAGCCTTTGTACCTTTTTAATGATTTGATGTTTTTTTCAACCTAGTCTTTGTGCCTTCTATGACTTCTTCTATCCCCTTGACCTCTCTTTTTGCCTTCGTGGCTCCCTTTCTCACTTGTGAACATACTTTTGTCTACCCTTTTTCTCATTATGAACCTCCACAGTGATCTTAAGGTTTTAGTGAATCTATGATCTAACTTTTCTTCTGTGTCTGGGCTTTTTTTTTCTTCCTTATCACTAGGTTCATATTTTTCAAACTGACTGCTATCAACCTTTCGATTCCTCTGAAGGATATCCCTTGCTCCAAATTCCTAAACTAAGGGCTCTTGATGCTCACCATATCTTAAACCTTTCCCCTCATGAGTTTCATTCCCCTTTCCTTGCCTATGCTCTTGCCTAGCAAGTGCATGCATCTATTTTCTAACAAGTGGGGGAACTTGTTGCCCTTAGGTCAACAATAGAAAGTTTTGATTAATTTGAGCCATTAATGCTATCAAGTTCTATAGCATTGGAGCTAACCATTCATTAGGTTCTACCCCTCACATTTTGAGTATTTTTAGCCTCAACAACCTAGTTACTCATGGGTGGCTCTTTAGAACCTTGAGGATTGTTTGCACTTAGCTACCTCCTTCTTCTAGTATTTGCCATACCAGATTGCTACACTAAGAAAGTACCATAAGAAATTTTTTTAGTTACTTTTTCTTTAACCACTGTGGTGATCAGCTCATTCCACATTCTAAGCTACTCTGATGAACTCAGCTTTAATACTAAACTGACACAACCTACCTAGATTCTTTTCTAGGAAAATCCACATAAGTCTCAAATAGTAAAGCCTTAGGACTCAAGTTATTTAAGTGTTCTCAAGTTACAGTTGCTAGCCTAGGTTAGAATTGGATTTTTAATGGCTTAAAAACAAAAACTATGCCCTAAACCCTTATCCGAGCATAAATTATCACTTTTAGCCAAGACATTTAACTTCTATTGTTGACTATCTAGGAATTAACCAATTCTGTGAACAATATTCCTACATTTTCAACATTAGTATTCTTCTAACCTGGGTACCTTAGATTTATGCCCAAAATGGTCTAAGTCTCACAAGACTTGTTCAAGTTCATGAATGCATGCCTAAACCATGCAAGCTTGGTAAGCAAGTCATGAATTGACCAAAACTATGTGAAAATGTAGTGTCCATTTCTAATTTCATACATGTAAGTCCTCCTGATGCAGAAAATACAAATGGTAACAAAGTAAAACAATTTATAAAAGCAACAATTCTAAGCATTATCAAAACATCTACACCATTAAAATAAAGTGTATCATGTAAGAACTAGGTGTTATAACCCTATAGATCAAAGCACTAGTATACTAGTCTCGAACTGCGTGGCTATATTTACATACTTACCTAGCTTGGACACTTCCTTCTTTGAGAACTGTGCTTATCCTTACTGTATCACCACAGAGAGCTACACACGCTTGAAATACGCATAAAGAAACAGGTAGTCTTATTCCAAGGTTCTAGATGAACCAAAACAAATTAGCTTATGTTCTATTTCCTACACAAAATGTTCACAAGATGAAGCAAAACCTACACAGCAAGCAATTAGTTCTAATCCACCTCTACAAGGATAAATAGTAAGAGTAAGTTGGAAATGAACTTACTAAGTAATCCAGTATAACCTATCATGCATCTTATAAGTCATCTGATAGTTAAAAGAACTTAACAATCTAGCATACAATCACATATGACACACACAACAACATTTGAGCTCAATCAAAGGTTGCCATGCAATTTGGCCAAACCACTAGGGTCTAAAAATCCCTGAATCTTCTAGTCATATATTGGGAACATTGGGAAAACCCTAATATGCCATCTAGCAAGGTCTTCCTAGCTCAATCCAGAGCATTAAAAAAGGCTCTATCCTAGGCCAAGATCATGCACCACACTTGGTGTCACTTGAACCCTTAAACCCTCAATCACATAGTGATCCATCCAATCCAAGATAGAATAACTCATTATTCAAAAAAAAAGAGATTTTTTTGTGTATCCTCAAGGTAACAAGACCAAGCCGCAGCTTCTGAGCCTTCTTCTATGGGGAAACTTGATTTTCAACCCAAAGCCTCAAAATGGAGCCTTTTGATCCAAATTTTGTAGTTTTCTGGTGAGTTTCAAAGGTTGTTTCAAATGTGCTCAAGGCCAAGGATGAAGGCTTTGTGATTTTGAGGGGTAAAATCAACCGGATGCCAAATCTGTTCAAACATGTGTGAGTGGGATTCAAATGCTAGTTTAGTCCCCTAACTTGCATGTATGGTTGGATTGTGTTCTACATTCTGAAGCAGCTAACAATTTGATTGCTGTTGGCTTTTCTTGAGGTATCTCTTTAGCACCTTAAGTGCCAATTGTGACAATCTAGTCATTGGTCATCAAGTGACCCGAGAGGCGTGTGACACAAACACTCATGTCTACCATTCTCTAGTGCCCTCGACCATTTGTGGTTTCCCAAAAAAATCATATCTAGGCTATACTAAGTCTCCTAATAGCCAAACTAACATATAATCTATGGATTTATGTGTTTTTTCATGTTTACACTGTTAGTAATAATGCACGTTAAGCAATACTTATTTATGTAAATTGCCCAATAACTAGTAGGGATTTCACATCTAAGGCAAATCATTAGTGATAGAGACCTTACATTTCTTATTATCTATTGGGAGATATTCAAAAGGTAAGGATTGGAGCAGCTCATGCCTTTAGCATATTAGCCTCAACCTGACATTCAGCCAATGGAAGTAGTTAATTGATGTTTAGAGACTTATCTAAGACGTTTGGTGGCTAAAAATTAGAAAGACTGATTGGATTAGTTACCACTAGTTGAATTGTGTTACAACATGAATTGACATTCCGCCATGTAGGTTAGCCCCTATAAAGTCTTATATGGATGAAAGCGTTATGTCCACATTCCGTACGTACCAAGAGACTTAGTGGTGGAGTCAATAGATTGTAGTCTCTAGGCCTAGAAGGAGATGCAAAAAAGTTGAAGTTAACTTATGTAAATCCCAGCAGCATATAAAGCAACAAGTAGATAAACACAGGACTAAAATGGCTATCAATAAGAGATTAGATTAAAATGAAATTACAAAAGTATAGACAAACCACCTTGAACAGCCTTATCAACTAGAAGCTTTGGGCCAGCTTTGTTCCCTTTCAGGTGATGGAGAAAGTAGGAAAGGTTGTTTATATGTTGAACTTGCCTCCGGAAGCTCGCATCCATAATATGTTCCTTGTTTCCTTACTAAAAAGGAGAATCGAGGTAGCCCTAGTTATAGCCACACTTCTAAACCCTGAGCATGAAGCCTATAAGATTCTGGAAGGCATTTTGAAGAACATACACAAGCATGGCAACAAAGCTATGATTGAGGTCCTGGCCCATTAGTCTAACTCCAAGGTAGAGAATGTGACCTAGGAAGATTACAATAGCCTTACCAATAGATTTACTAAGCTTTGTGACTCTTGAGGGCAAGAATCTTTCAAAGGGGAATGCTTGTTACTATGCGTAGCAGAAGTGGAAGCCAGTAGTGCCACCATGGATGTCTATATGTGAAGAAGGCCAGATAACACCATGCAAGTTCTAGATTTCTTAACTATCAACTTTGTTGCAATTTTTTCATTCTCGTTGCCATCTAGAGAGTATTTTTTTTGTGTATTTAGGAGACTACCTTTTAGTGAAAGAATCATTGAGGAATTATCCTTCATTTTATTCTTTTTTTCTTATTTGTTCTTTTTCTTATTGCATCTTGAGCTATTAGCTTCCAAAACCCAATTTTCATATGTTTCCAAAGCTACGAGAGTATGAGTAAACTTGTTATCACAAAGCTGTATAAAAATCCAATGAGATCATTACTCTTGTTCTTACATTAACTGACAATGGTCACTACATCCTACCTGTCGGCCACTACCAGAAAGAAAATGTACCTTTACCTCATCTTTCTTGGTCTCTTATCACTTCTATTCATCTCATTCTTATTCTCTTCATCATTTCATCTTGTTCTGTTCTAGTTATTGTTTCACTTCCTAAGTGCTTATTTATATATGGTATTATAGCTTGTTATGTTCTCTTTATTGTTTCATCTTGTCTTGTTGTACTTATAGTTGCACATAGCTTGAGAATTATGAATGCCAAAGATAGACATATAGGTGTTATAATAAAAAATATATATGTTATTTTTTTATATTATTACATAATCATGCTTCCATGTGGTTGTGTTTAGCATTTGACACCATTTACATGAAGTATATACTCCATGTTATGTTTTCATTAAGTCACTGTTAATTTAGTGAAAGGAAATCATGGAAATAAGGTGTGATTATAATAATTCAATGGATTTGGTAGATTTTGTTTTAAAAGTCCATGTAACTTCTTCTTTTTTAAAAAAAATGATAAATATGGTAATTATAAAAAAGTAGACCTTTAAAACCATGCTAATAATAAAAAGGATATTATTTATTTTATTTCTTGCTTTAAACAATCATAGTGCCACAGTTATCACAGGAAACTTATTGCAATATTCATTTTCATAAACTAGAAACCTATGTTTGTTATAGTAGGAAACTAGTTTTGTAGAAATAGGTGCAAGATTCACCTCTGCCTTAGGACTCTATTACTTTGATTAAGAGTAACTTCCCATGATCAATGGGTATTTTAAGTCATTCAAGAAGTTATTCCCCTCACTTGTACTCATTTTATGAGATTACTTATGGTGAAAGAAATCAAGCATACGCCTAGCTTTTAGCCTAGCACTAGCAAAAGTAGTGTACATGTGTCACTTTGATCCATATTAAAGCCTTTAACATACATTTATAAACATGGCACACTTTATTGAAACCAAAACAAGAACCAAATTCATTATAAATTATACATTATGCATATACAAGCCAAGTTACTTATTTCACACATGTGTAGTTTTGCTAAAGGCATGCCAACATTCATTCATACATATGAGCTACATAAATAGTACAAGGCTATACAAGGGTTCATTCTAAGTACCTTTAATACAAAGACTATATGGACCCGTTGAAATGCTCCCCAGTTTAAAATTGCTGTAAGAGGAAAGTGTTACAATTAGTCCCATACTTGTCAATAAAACCATCCCTTTTGATGTAGGAATTCCTTCCATTATATAAAAGCTAATTACAAGGGCTACAAATTAGCCATTACATCACTATTTGATTATTGCCTAATATTTACAGACTATCAAGAGCAAAAGTACATGGAAGATTCCATAGTTAGATAGATTAAGTATATATCCAGCTAACATACCCCCTCAAATTGATGTTGGATGATCAAGAAGCATCAATTTGCTGATGAGAAAGCAGTAACACTACTGAGCCAAGATCTTGGTTAAAATATCAGGTACTTGGAAGTCTATGGACACTTGAGGTAAGGAAATGTCATAAGTATCAAAGGCCTCACAAGTAAATGGCAGTCTACCTCAACATGCTTCGTATGTTCAAGATTCACAGAATTAGTTGCTATATGTATGCACTTGTGTTGTTAGCATGTAAGGGTTTAGGTTCTGCCTAAATGAAGCCAAGCTCCACTAAAAGACCATGAACCAAAATAATCTTTGAGCAAGCAGTAGACACAGGTCAATATTTAAATTCAAATGGAAGATTAAGAAATATCATCCTATTTTTTATTCTTCCACATAATATAAAAATCACCAAAAAACATACACCATTTATAACAGAACTCCGAGTATCAGGGCACCCACCCCAATTAGCATCACTAAAGGTGACTAGTTGAAATGGAGAGCTAGCAAGAAAGAATAGGCCACGATGTAGGGTACCTAGAAGATACCAAATAACATGCTAAATAGCTATGAGAAGAAGGTGATAAGGAGATTGTAGGAACTAACTAACTTGCCGAATAGCAAAGGAAATGTCAGGTTATGTTATTATTAAGTAGTTTAAATTGCCTATGAGCTATCCATACATAGTGGGATTAGAAGGAAGATCACCCTCTTTATGGCAATACTTTACATTTAGTTCTAGTAGAGTATCCACAGACAGAGAATCCTGAAGTTCATCTAGGTTAATGAAGTATTGTGTTTATTTGTATTGGTTCACAACTATACCTAAGCAATTTGTATACACCTTTAAACTAAGAAAATATGTGAGGGGTAAGATCCCTCACATCAATGGAGTCTTAAAGCTGCTGCTAAGGCCAAGTGATTGATGCTGAATCTGTACTAGTGATGACAATGTCATAGACATAGACTAGTAGAAGAACAATACCCATGGAAGTGCTGCAAAGGAATAGAGAGGAATCATATTGGCTTTGAACAAAGGAAAATTATAACAAAATAGAATGAAACTTCTCAAACCATGCACGAGGAGCTTGTTTCAAGCCATAAATAAATTGCTATAATTTACACATAGTAGAATAAGGAGAAAACAATCCTAATGGTGGTGTCATGTAAATATCCTTTTTAAGGTCACCATGAATAAAAGCATTTTTTACATCCATATGATGAATAGACTAGCCCTGTGAAGCTGCAATAGCGAGAGCAATTCTTAGTGTTGTCATTTTGGTTGTTAGAACAAATGTGTCATCATAATCTATCCCATAGTCCTGATTAATACTAAGAGCAACCAGTCAAGCCTTTCAATGTCCTAGATTCCCATTAAAATGTTACTTAACTGAGTAAACCCATCTACATCCAACTACATTAACATTTGATGGATAGGAAACAAGATCCCATGCATAATTATGCTATAGAGCACAAAGTCCCTCATCCATAGCTTTCTACCAATGCTCATATTTTACAACTTCAGAAAAACATGATGGAACGAGGATAAAAGATGAAGTAGCATTAAGAGAAGTGTTAGGAAAACTATACCAATTAAGAGGATGAAAACATGAGTTGATTATTGCACATTTGGCTCTAGATTTGGCAGAGTAAATTCAAATGTTGACGTAGGCTCAGGAGAAGATGAATGAACGTGCTTAGGTGTTGGAGCAGGCTCAAAAGGGGGCAAACGTGGTCGACATCACTTATACACAAGTCTAAGAGTAAACCATTTAAGAAAAGAAGACAAGTCTTCAAAGGAAGGCAGGATACTTACTTCTTGTGAGGACTCGCCATTTGTAAGAATGAAAGCTAGATTTAAAAAAAATGACAGGATGAGATATACAACATCTATTAATATTTGGATGTTAGCAAACATAATCTTTATGTGAGACACTTGTTAATTCTATGGCCATGAAGTTGCTGACTAGGACTTGAATAAACTAGTTTTTACACTTAGTTTCATCATTGAGCTAGAAGTTAAGATTTTTTTTTGTTACTAGTAAATTTTTTAAAGCTTTTATGGAGTTTTTAAGCTAATTTTTAGCATTTTGTTGCTTTCATGGTTGTAGAAACTACTGCTCTATGAATCAATAAAAATTCCTATTATTTTCAACCTTCTCTTGCTCTTCTATACTTGGTTTCTTACCTTAATACCCAACAAAGTGGTATTAGAGCCCTCTTGATCTTGAGGGACCTGAAAACCAACCCATACACCTACCTTATAACAAAACAAAGCCTTACAACCATGAATTCATAACCATCATTCACTGTACTAGCAACACTAGTGTTTGATGGCACAAAGTATCAAGGATGGGTTGTTCACGTGAAAGCCTTCCTTGAAGCAAATGACTTGTGGGAAGTTGTAGAAGAGGACTATGAAATCCCTCCTTTGCCATCCAATCCTATAATTTCTCAAATCAAGAGTCACAAAGAGAATAAGAAAAAAAGGTCAAAGGCCAAAAGTTTGTTTGTAGTTGTTTCTTCTGCCATTTTTAACAAAATAATGGCACTAAAGACAAGCAAGGAAATTTAGAATTTTTTGAGGCAAGAATATGAAGGCAATGAAAGAATCAAAAGGATGCAAGTGTTGAATTTGATTCAATAGTTTGACTTGTAGAGGACGAAGGAATTAGAAATAATCAAAATTTCATTGACAAAATTTTCAACATTGCTAATAAAGTAAGTCTTCTTTGTTCTAAATTTGAAGACTCTAAATTGTGCAAAAAATTCTTGTTACTATTTCAAAAAGGGTTTAAGCTACTCTCTCATCCATTGAGAATACCAAAGATCTATTAAGTGTTACCTTAGCAAATTTTTTGGGTACATTATATGCTCAAGAGCAAAAGAGGCTTATAAGGCAAGGAAGACTTGTTGAATGTGCTCTTCAAGTTAAAATGAAGAAAAAAAAAAATAGGAAGGACAAGGAAATGAAGAAGATATTTAGTAAGTCTAGAAGTTCAGGCAACAATAAATAAAACAACAGTAGCTCTGAGAAATTTCACTACGTCCGTACTGTTGGAAGACTGGTACTTCACAAGGTAGATGTTGGTGGAAGCTTGATGTAAAATGCAACAAAAGTGGCTAGATGGGGCACAAACTAGCCACATTGAGAAGATGTGCAAGTTTTAGTAGCACATAAAACAAGCCAAGCAGGTTGAAAGTCAATCTAAGGAGGAGCAATTGTCCACTATAGCTTGTTCAGTCACCTACTGCTCAACTAAAGATTGGTTGATTGACAGTGGTTGTACAAACCTTATAACATATAATCATGAGATCTTTTGAGAACTTGACAAGACAACCATTTCTAAATTCAAAATTAAAAATGAAGATTTTATTGATGCTAAAGGAAAAGAAACTATTGCAATCACTGGATACTCAGGTTTGAACCAAATCTCTAATGTGTTATATGTTCCTGAAATTAAATAGAACTTTTTGAGTGTTAGTTTGCTACTAGAGAAAGGTTTTAAGGTGATTTTTGAAGGAAAGAATTGTATAATTAAAGATGCAGCATAAATGGAGGTGTTCTGAGTCAAAATGAAAAATAAAAGTTTTGTGTTGGAGTTCATGAGAGAGGAACAAGATGTTGTGCACAAGGATGATTCAAATGTCATTCTGTGGCATAATAAATTAGGGAACTTCCATCATGGTGCTCTATTATTCATGGAGAAAAATAATCTAGCAAAAGGCTTGCCTGAACTCGTGAATGAGCCTTTTACATGTGTGGCCTTTCAATATGGGAAGCAAACAAGGTTTTCTTTCCCTTAGAACAAAGCATGTAGAGCTTCATGAAAGCTACAGTTACTTCACATTGATGCTAGTAGGCCTAAAAAAACACCATTTTGAGTGGTAGTAAGTATTATCTTACTTTGATTGATGACTGCACAAGAATGTGATGGATTTATTTCCTAACAAAAAATGTGAGGTTGCTAACATTTTCTGAAAGTTTAAAGATTGGGTTGAAACTCAAAGTAGCTATGAAGAAGCAGTCATAGAACATTAGCTGACAACACCATATACTTCTTAGCAAAATGGTGTCATGGAAAGGAAAAATGGAGCAATCATGAAGGTGACAAGATGCTTTGTTCATGACAAAGAACTCTTGAAAAAATTCTAGGCTAAAGCTGCTCGCACAACTATCTTTCTATTGAATAGATTGCCAACAAAGGCTGTTATGAAAAAAACTCCCTTTGAAACTTAATATGGTTGCAAACCAGGACTGCTTAATCTAAAGACATTTGGTTGTTTGTGTTTCTCTTATGTTCCACAAGTTAAGAAAGACAAACTTGATAGAGAAGATAAATGTTCAATTTTGTTGAACCAAAATACTAGAATTAGGAAGAGGACAGGTTGATTGAGCTGTAAGATGACAGTTATGATATTGATGATGTCTTTGTCTAAGGTACTAGATCATTTGCTGAAATCTATGAGAAGTGCAATGTTGCTATACTAGAGCTTGCTCGATATGGAGAAGCTCTAACAAACCAAGAATGGGAGGATGCAATGAAGGAAGAGCTCAAAATGATTACAAAGAATCAAACTTAAGAGCTGGTAAATAGGCTTACACACAAGAAAGCTATATGAGTCAAATGGGTCTATGGAACCAAGCTAAATCCTGATGGTTCAATATGCTCAAATGTTTGGAGTTGATGTTTTTGAAACTCTTGACCCAGTTGTAAGATTGGATACCACAAGGATGCTTATGGCTCTTATTACACAAAAGAGCTAGATTATACGCCAGTTTAACAAGAAGTCTGCTTTTCTGAAAGGGAATCTTGGGGAAGAAATCTTTGTATAGCAACCTGAATGATTTATTGTTCAAGGATAGGAGAAGAAGATTTATCTACTAAAAAAGGCTCTCTATGGTTTAAAACAAGCTTCAAGTGCCTGGTACAGCAGAATTGATACATACTTGATGAACTTAGGCTTTGAAAAAAAGTCTAAGTGAATTTACTCGATATATAAGGAAAGTTGATGATGAAATACTTGTGGTGTCTTTATACGTTGATGATCTACTTGTTAGAGGAAGCAATGATAAGTTAGTTGGATGGTTTAAAGAAAGTATGAAAGACATGATCAAGATAACAAACCTTGGGAAGATGTCATTCTTCCTTAGTATGTAGCTGAAGCAAAAATAACATGAAATCTTTGTGCACCAGCAAAAGAATGCCTACGGGAATTCTAAAAAAAATTAAAATGAATGAGTGCAAGCCAACTGCTACCCCAATGAATCTAAAAGGGAAATTTTATGGAGAAGTTTGAGCCAAGATGGTTGATGAAACACTTTACAAAAGCCTAATAGATTATCTAATGTACTTAACTGCAACCAGTCTAGATATCATGCAAGCTATAACTGATTTTCCAAGGTACATGCATTGTGGTAGCAATATTCATTTACAATTAGCAAACAAATTGTTATATATGTCAATGGCACAAATAATTATGGCTTAAAATTTATCCAAGTCAAGGATTTTGGTCTTCAAATTTTTTCAAATAATGATTGGGGAAGATGTGTTGATGATATGAGGAGCATTTCTGGTTACTATTTTAGCTTTGGCTATGGCATTTTTTTCCTTGTCTTCCATGAACAAAAAGTCATTGCTCAATCCATAACTGAGATACAATATGTAGTAGCCACTACTACTACAAATTAGGCTATTTGGATCAGAAAACTCATGGTTGATTTGCAAATGAACCAAGAACAAGGTATAAAGATTTTTGTGAAAAAACCAAGCTTCAATTTTGATTGCCAATAGCCTGATATTCCATGGCAAGACAAAACATTTCAAAGTTAAGCTCTATTTTCTAAGAGCAATGTAGAAGGATGGTGAAATGATGCTGGTTTAGTAAAAAATTGAAGATCAAAAAGCTAATATATTTACAAAGGCACTACCTAAAGGTCATTTAAATATTTGAGGCAAAAGCTCAAAGTGTTAATTCTATGACCATGAAGTTGCTGACTAGGACTTGAATAAACTAGTTGTTACAATAAGTTTCAACACTAAGCTAGAAGTTAATATTTGTTTTATTAGCATATTTTATAAATATTTTATGGATTTTGTTAACTAATTTTTAGCATTTTTATTGCTTTCGTGGTTGTATATATTACTACTCTATGAATCAATAAAAATTGTGTGGTTTTTAGCCTACTCATGCTCTCTCTCCTAAACTTAACATCCAATAACACTATAACCAAGAAATGCACATTGAACAGACTAAGTGGAAAGCTTGTTTCATTCATGTGAAGGTAAATAAACAAAATAAAGAAAACCAAAAATATGTAGATCAATGTAATTAGGTTGTTGATGATGAAGATGATAGGATGGTCAGTCCAAAATTAGAACCTGAGAAGGCGATCTATTAGTTAAATAAACTACAATAGATAATGACTCAACCTAGAATTTAGGAGGTAAAGAAATTTCAAGCAGTAACGTATGAGTAACATCTAAGAGATAATTTTTTTCTCATTTTGTTACCCTATTTGATTGTAGAATGTAAGGACAAGATCATTGAGAGACAATACATTTTTGGAAATCATAAGACATGCATTCTCCACTAGAATTGGATCACATGACTCAAATGTTAGTAAGGAATTGAGTTTCAGCATAGGCCACAAAGGTCTTGAAGACTGAAAAGACCTTTGATTTAGATTAAAGGAAATAAACCAATGTATAGTGCCTGAACTCATTAATAAATTAATGTCACAAAGTATTTATAATGATCATGAGAAATGACTAGAGTGATACCCCACACATCACTATATATTGTATCAAAGCAATTCTTTGCACGACAATCATGAAAGGGAAAAAGGAAAAGCCTTACTCTTGTGCAATTTGAAAGTAGAACAATCAAAAGAAATAGGCTTAGCACAATGTCCTTTTATTCGCCAACAAACTGGGGTTCAATAGATAAGATAGAATGATGGAACTTGGTTGGCCAAAACATTTCTGCTATATTCAGCCATATTGTTAACAGCCACACAAACGAACGATAAATATCTAGGAGAAGAGAAAGATAAGGAAATAGAAATCACGAGAGAAACTAACATTTCAATCACCTTCAATTAATTCACAGACAGAAATTAAAGTTGATGGACTATTGGGTCCAATTAAAGTCAGGTCATCACTCTTAGGCTCGGATGTCCTCTTCTTGGATAATTCCATGGTTAAAGCTCCATCAACGTCTTTGTGTTGAATGGATTCCTCTACTTTATCTTCAGTTGGAACTTCCTTCTTCTTGGAACTTGATTTAACTCATTTTGGTTCTCTTTGATTTGAAGGCATTAACTTTGTCAAGCCATTCTTGATAAGAGCTGCATTCATATAGCATGGCTCCTAAATAATCTAAGAGCATAGGTTTATGCACATGATCTTTGGTAAGTTGTAGGAGGGTGTCCTTGGTAGGACAAGTCGGGTTAGAAAGGGAAGCTTATTTTGGGTAGTTTGGGTAATGAGGTTTTAAGTATAAACACGTTCAGAAGCTTAGGTTAGGCTAGGAATGGAAGGGTTAGTGGTCTTATAGGGGGTTAGCATCATGAAACACTTCTCCTTAAGTGCCCTCATGTAAGGCTTCTAGTGGTTCTCCTTTCATGCCATAGTAGTCACGACTAGATCTCTTTTCATAGTAGCTTGATTCTCCTTTTAGCCTCCTACTTTGTTCCCCAAGTTGAACTTTCCTTGCTTCGCAAAAATTCTCCATGAATTAATCAAGTTCAACCATCCTCTTATTCATTCTCTACCTAAGACTTTGACTCATCTAGAGCATGTGGTTTTGAAATTCCCTTAAAAGTTCATCCATGGTAAAGGAAATTTGCAATAAAAAAACCTCTCACACTCCCTCACTTGTTCCACATAAAGAAAAAAAAATCTCTCTTACTTTTGTTAGTGGAAAAGATTTTAAACTTGTGAGACAATCAATCTTCTTAAACTCAGCTTTTCCCAAACAAAAGCAATTTGAAAATCTTAGTGAAAACAAGAAGTGGAGTTGCTTGGAAAGAAAAGAAATGAAAGAAAATAGGATAAAGGATGTAGAAAGATACCACTGGAAACAATAAAAGTAAGATTAATTGAAAGAAACCTCACTTTCAAGAAAACTAGTATGCTACAGGCCTATTAAAGCACATGAGACAAATCCTTGGAAAATTTTTATTTGTTAAGTTTGTAGTAAACTAGAGGTAAAATTCATGTTTGATTTGGCTTTGCTGACCAAGTGAAATTGGCAAGAATAAAACAAAAATATGAATCAATTAATTCTTGTCGGAAAAGAAACAAAAGGACGACGAAAGAAAAAAGACAAAAATGATTAGCACATTTTTTTTCTTTGAGTTACTGCAAGGAAACAAGATCAAACTGATTAGTTTGTAGCAAAAGACAAGGCATAAAAATGAATTTTGAAGGAGACAAACAAATGGGATGATACTTGCTAGAAAAGAAATAAAAGAAACATAATGATTGTTTGGGTATGAAAATCTAGACGGAACGCAACCTGGAATTTTTTTTCATTTTTTTAATATTTTGTTGCAAAAGAAACAACAACAAAATAAATTGTAGCAAAAGAAACAAAAACAAATAAAAAGAACATAATTAAAAAAGGATAGATTGGTCCAGATTAAAGCTTGTAGCTCTGATACCAAACTAATGAACTCATGGTTCAAACTGAAGTTAGGTCATCACTACTAGGCTCGATATACTCTCCGGGGATAATTCCATGGGTGAAGCTCCATCAATGTCCTTGGGTTGAATGGACTCCTTTACTTTTGAATTTTGAAGGAGACAAACAAATGGGATGATACTTGCTAGACAAGAAATAAAAGAAACATAATGATTGTTTTGGTATGAAAATCTAGACGAAACGCAACCTGGAATTTTTTTTCCTTTTTTCAATATTTTGTTGCAAAAGAAACAACAACAAAATAAATTGTAGCAAAAGAAACAAAAACAAATAAAAAGAACATAATTAAAAAAGGATAGATTGGTCCAGATTAAAGCTTGTAGCTCTGATACCAAACTAATGAACTCATGGTTCCAACTAAAGTTAGGTCATCAATACTAGGCTCGATATACTCTCCGAGGATAATTCCATGGATGAAGCTCCATCAATGTCCTTGGGTTGAATGGACTCCTCTACTTTCTCTTCTGTTGGAACTTCCTCTTTCTTGGAACCTGATTAAATTTCCTTTGACTTGAAGGCATTAACTTTATCAAGTGATTCTTGATAAGAGTTACACTGATAATGCAGGTCTCACGAATTTTGCAAGAGTGTAGGATTATGGGCATGATCTTTGGTAGGTTGTGGGAGGGTGTCTCTATTAGTTTTGTGCCCAAAAGCTATTCTTGAGATACTTTTATATCACATATTAAGGCATGATATTTTATTGAGGCTTACGTAAATCACCGACAATCTTGTCACTTGGATAGCAATGATGTGTTGCTAGACACCACTCATTGTTTACACCACTCATGGTTTATGGTTATAAATGTGGTTTATGATCATTGCCAACATGATAGAAGCCTATAGGGTCACCAACTTTGAGCCAATTATATTATTTAAGTTCATGGTCCAAATTGTTTGGTTTTCATTTTATCATAATTTTGGATTAATTATTGGCCTAAAAATTGAGCCACTTTTAAGCCCGAAATTAGGCATAATTGGATTAAGGTTATGAAACCTATTCTGCTTAGGAGTTTTGAATCACTATATATATGTTATACAATGCTATTTTCATAGTGAGCCTCCCTAGATGAAACTCAAAAAGGGTTCTAAGATTTCTAGCCACACTCCCTTATTGTTTTTCCTTCGAGGACGCAAGCTAGCATGGCGAGCAAAAGAGGAATGCTCCTGCTGGAACCTGGAGGGGGCATGGTGATCCAAGTGGTTTGTGTGGATATCGTAGAGAGCTTGAACATGCCAACTTTTCAAGTTTTGTTATTTGGCACAACAGTTGAGTGAAAGATCTCAATCTACTAGTTAAAAAAATTTTGAAAACCAAATTTATCTCGTTTCACTTGGATCCTGGAGGGTTTTGGTTAATTCCAGTGCATTGTTTGGCTCCCAAAACCCTACAACCTTGGGTAGGACAAGTGGGGTTAAGAAAGGAAGCTTGTGTTGGGGTAGCTTAAGCAATAGACTTTCAGGTATAAACAAGTTTAGAAGCCCAAGTTAGTCTAGGAATAAAAGGGTTACGGGTCCTATAGGGGGGTTACCGTTGTGAAACACTACTCCTTCAGTTCCCTCATGTAAGGCCTCAAGTTGTGCTCCTTAATCTCGCCATAGTAGTCATGACTAGGCCTCCTTTCATAGTAGATTGATTCTCCTCTTGGCCTCCTACTTTGCTCTCATAGTTGAACATTCCTTGCTTGGCAAAAATTCTCCATGAATTGATCAAGGTCATTTTATCTTTGTTTCTAGCTTCCTTTCTTTATTCTTTAATCAATTTTTTCTTCTTGTATTGAATTTGGAGAAGGCTGCAAGGTTCTTAAGGAGCCTAAAGATTACTTAGAACATAAGGCATCCGCCACTAGTAGTTAGGTTAGGAGATACAAATACATCTTTGACAGAAGAGTTAACATCTCTTATAGCTGTAATGGCTAAATGACTCCTATTAGCAATCTAAATTTGAGACATACCAAGGTATTTTCATTTATTGGATAGAGTATCAAAGAAATTTTTCATATAGTTAGATGTAGCAAAATCAACATGCTAAGTTTGTGAGGTGTTAGAATGATTACCTTGAAGTTGTAATTCAGAGAAAGCAGAAATAATCATTTCCTAAACCATCTTGGTAGCAAAATTTGTTGGTAAACATTGGAAGGAATTGTGGAATGACTAGCTACTTTAGAACTAATATCAGCCTAATACATTTGGGCTTGAAATTTTGGAGGATGATTGGGACACTCCTTGATAATATATCCTAGTTTACTCCAATAGTTACATGTTTTTTGTGAGTGGTAAGCATCAATATAGTCAAACCCCTTATAGCTAAAACATTGAACCGTGCTTATGACTTTGCCTTTCATTTTCCATAGCAGCTTATGCAGTAGGTGTAGTAGTATCAAGTAGATGGCTTTGTAGGAATTGAGCCTACATCTAGAGACACTACTCCTTAAAAAGTAATTGACCAAGCAGACATCCAAGGATAAAAGAGGCTCTTAACTCTTCAAGTTTGATCGAATATACTCAAATTCAGTCTGCAGCTTCATTAAAACTAACTTATTAGTGATCCTCATGAATGGTTAGCATAAATCATGTCAAAATATTCAGCCCATAAATTGTGAAAGCCTAATAAATTATCCTAAACATAGAGATTTCCATGAGTGTAGTTATTAATCTTATATTCTAGTTGATATTGTCTCACATTGTTTTTTTGAGTGTATACCTTTTGCAAATATTCCCACATGCATTTTTTTGTTCTATATGGCCTCAAATTGACTGCAAGAAGAAGCTCGACAAAAATCATAATCCAAGACATAACCCATGCATCCTTAGTTTTCCATTCTACTACTTTGGTAGTATAATTGAGAGCAAGCTCACTCCCATTGTCACCCTATAATCCATTTCCCACAATAAAACATTGAAATTGGAACTCCTAGGTGAATTGATTCTTACCGTTGAAGCAAATCCCCAAAGATTAAAATTGTTCCTAAACATAATTAAAACAAAAATCACCAGAAGAGAAAATACAATGACACATATAGATTAGAAACCAAAAAATGGTTACTTCAACATGGCCGACGGTGACAAACAAAGCACTTAACAAGCCATAAGTGATTGGTTAGTCGACGAGCAACACAAAGCATCAAAGTTAACCACCAAGAACACCTGAGGAATGGTTGGCCAGGCAACGATAAGAACCAAGAAACCTAGTAAGTTTAGTATCCCTTAGAGAAAGTTGAAGAGAAAATGAGAGAAGGACTAGAAAACCCAATTAAATGGCTCTAATACAATATGAATAAAACCACCCCTTTTGATGTGCGGATCCCTTCCATTATATAGAAGCTAATTAAATGCTAATTACAAGGCCCATAAATTAGCCATTACATCACTATTTGATTCTTTCCTAATATTTATAGAATATCAATAGCTAATGTGCAAGATTCCATAGTTAGATAGATCAAGTATGGAAGTCCACTTAACAGCTCTAGCTAATAATACTAATCATCTACATAGAACCTAACTTATACCATAAGTAGGCTTATAATTATTACATGCAATCAAACTTGGCAAACAAACCTCTGTTGGTTGCTTAGCCCCTCAATTAGCTTAGTGCCTACACATAAATAATAAGCGTGACCATTCCATGGAATACCTAGTAAGGTCTTCAACTTGCAAGTAAACACCATATGATTCTATGCATAACAAAAGTATACACGTAGTTATGACACTGTATCCATTCATTTTTTAGAGCATTCCGGCAGTGATCATCCTATGTTGGAGGTCCCTGCAAGCTACTTCGCTCCTTAATGGTAAGGTCATAAAAACTAGTCCTCAAAATGTTTGATCACCACATCCAAGGGTCACATTGGCAAGCCATGCCTCTAATACCCCTTAGTCCCTGTACAGGACACCACCTAGTCTCTATCCTCATTATGAATATATACTTGGTCCCTATTCACTTTAGAATTACTAGCTCATAGCCAGCAGTACATTATTAGATTTGTTAGTATTCCACTAGAATACAATTTACCTTTCCATTTTACATGGAAGAGTAGGTATGTTGGCTCACAAGCCAATTTGTGCCAGATATGGTATAGTGGCCTTTATGACTCCATAAACCACTCAGGATACCCTTGACTCTATAAGCCATCCTAAAAATCCCTTGGGTCTCCCAAGGTTGTTAGACTAACACCCTTTTGGCATCCTATAGTGATTTGCACAACTAAGAGCACCCACCTAGCATAAGCACATGCCCAGTAGGCATGTGCCAAAAAGTGCAACCCTGGGAGGCCAACCTTATGTTTATTCAACATATTCTTGGAGTGGCTATTCATATACAAAAACATGAAAGAACTTACCACATTGGAAACCTTTTATCTACACAATTGCTCCACAGTTTAAGTGTATCTCACACTAATTCCAACTATGAGCTATGTTACCTTTACATACTCTTCTCATGCGTATTTCCTTAACCATGTAGCTATTTGTACACATATACAAACTTTCCTATTAACATTAACATAAATAAGCAAGAGATAACTAAAATTAACCTTAGAACTATTATAAGTAAGCACATCATACGCATATAATTGTTAGAATGTGTTTCGATTTTATACCCTTTCTTAGGGTCTATTGTTTTAGCTCATATAAACACCTAGATTATCATTTAGTAACATAGTTAGACTAATTCCATCCACTAGAATCAGTTGTAGACTATGCTTAACCCAAGAACCCCAACATACGTCAATGAAGAGTATTTATGGGTGCAATGGTCCTTTACACATCTCCCATGGTTTCCTTGCTTTCTAGTTGTTTAAACATAATTCATAGTCAAGAAAATGACATCATTCAAAAACTAAATCAAACCTAATCTCTCCTATTTTAAACCAAATTAAAAAAATTAGGAAAACTATAATTTAGTTTACCTTGTAAAACTGCGACTAACCCCTAGCTCTTAGTCCTAACACATAATTTCCATTCAAAATCTCACTGATTTATTATGGAATTTGTAAGGATTTGTGCTTGCTAGAAGGTGGTTGTAGTCATTCTTGGATGAAGGAAGTAAGCAGGAGGTTTTGGTTACTTATGGGGAAATGAAAGCATGTGTGAGCTGCTTAACCCTTCATGAGTCACCACAACCACTCAATTGTCATCTTAACATCCTTGTGGTAATTTTGTCACATTTAAAAAAGTCTGAGGACTAAATTTAGCATTAGGTCAGACTCCACTCATCACAAACTTTATTATACGTTTAGTCCTCATGTATAAAAAATGTTCAACCAAGTAACTTGGGGGTTCCATGGTCAACACATGGACCACTCCTAAAGGCCAAAATAGTAAATTTTCATTTATCTAACAAATGAGAGCAAATAAGCTTGGTTTATTTATGAGATAACATTTTCTTATTTAAAAATTACAAAAATACCCCTACGACCTAATTTTTTTTTCTAAATGACCCTCTTACCCTTTATAAGCTTTTAGAAGCTTGCAAAAAAGTATTCTAAAGGTATTTACTTACTGAAATAACATTGTTACCTTAGTAATCCAGGTCTTGCATAGGCAGTGCCATCACAATAGGAACCAAGTTTTATGCAAAAAGAACTTAGCTTTCTACATTAGCATTTCAACTTTTTATAATAAAAACTCAATTTAGTACATCATCATATGAATTTTACACAACAAGAACTCCACACTAATAATTATAGAATCTGTCATTATTGATTAATTTTTTACTATGAGCAATCATATTGGACAGTTTTTGTTGGACACTCTAAAAAATATTTAATTTGACATGATACTAAACCTAGTTCATACATTTCCATTCCAGTTTTTGGCAATAGAAAAATAGTTTTGTACATCAAAATTTCAATTTTATTGTTTGGTTACTATATCAATCTTGTGGAATTATTTGGCTACCCTCATACAACTATAGAATAATGTCTAGATTGGAATTGTTATGGTGTACAAAAAAGACTTGTTGCAGGAAAAAAAAAAGACAAAGTAGTTGCTACAATGGATAGTGTGTGAATTGTGTTGCAATTAGGGTGACACAAACCATTAATGGAGTTATTAAAGATTTTTTTAATTATTTTCTTATTTGATCAAGTAAGAGCATATTTAAATATATCTTTTTGACAACAATTCATGGAGTGATAATTAGGAAGTTAAGTGATTTTCCTTCATTCTTAGCTAAACATTGAAATTTCAACCTCGTTTCACAAAACCTGAAAATTTCCTTTCTCGTGTCTCAATTTACAAAGAAATACTCAAAGACTGATATGTTCACAGCTCACAAACTCTTCCCACTACACTAATTCAACTCTTAATGTAGATTTGTCAAATCTCTCTATACTTATAAATATGTGAACTCACAGGCAAGTACACCTATCTTTTAAGTATAGAAGTGGCAAGTATTAGGATTATTTTTCCCGTGGAACGGAGTTGTCTATGGCACTTAATATCCCTTCTTTATCTAACCAACCATTAAGAGGTTGGTTTAGCTAACTAACTAAGAATTAGACTAAACTAACTAGTACAGTAAAAAAAAACAAACAACTAACTACTAGAAGTGAAGAGTAATCATACAATCAGTAATCAAGAAATGTCAAGCCTAGTTATAAATCCCCCTAGAAATCCATTGCAATACTCTTTGGTTCAATAGGCATCTAGTTAACTTGGACTATGGAGTACTATCTAAAATAGATTTGCAATCTATTGCTCTCGGTTACTAATCCCTATTCTTAAGTGACGCGACCCTTCATGGGCCTACCCAGGAAGCCTATGGGAACTTGTCCCACACTAGTCACAATTGGCTAATTGATTACGTGAACACTAGTTAAAACCTTCATGCTTCTAGTTAATTAACCTATTATGCAATCATGCATGGGTAAATGCTTTGACTTGAATGATCAAATAGGTAATAAGACCATAAAACATTGCCATGGCATTTCATTAAAACCAAACATCAAAACCATCAAAGCATACAAAGCATTTATATGGTTAACTACACATAATCAACTGCGTGTGAACATTCAAGCAAAAGTAAACTATGCTCACACCCAAGAGCAACTCTAGAGTACATTACTCATACATGAACACTCAAGGCAAACTAGTGTATGTAAACTATACACTGAACAACTCTACTTCGATCCATAACCAAGCTTCCATCTTAAAGCAAACTCCCAGTGGCAAGCGTTGAAAGCCCTCCTTGTGCTTTATTAGCCTCTGTTAGCCAAAAGACAAATGAAGTTAGTACTATAACATAACCAACAAGCAAACCACAAACTATACTCTTAAAGTTTCAAATAAACTATGTATTTGCTCATGAGCCTAGCTCAATAACCTTTAATGGTTGCCGGCCTTGCAAAACATATCTGCACAACAAAGACTAAGGGAGTGAGAATCAATGATTCTCAGTAAGGGATCCTTCAACCTACAAGAAAAATACTGAGGAGAAACATATATACAATATATATGAAATCTACTGCACCGGCTTACAGTCTAAGGGTCTAACATATGCGCATACATTTGAATCCCTTGGGATCACTCTTCTTCCTAGTCCTCTCACGAGCGTCACTCCATGCCTAGCGACTTCTGGCCCCTAACTCACTCTTAGTAAGCCTTAGCTTACCGATATAGTAACTTCAAACTTCTTTTGACTGTTGTGCAGGTGAACATAGTGGATGCACCTCGCTTGAGTTTTAAGGAACTCACTAGGTGTACTAAGCCTCCATATAGTACCTCAAGTCCTTAAACTTGCCTAGGTCACTTGTGTACAAAGCTTTCACCTTAAACCATTACCAAGAGTGCACTCGGATTTCACTTGTGCCTCAAGTAACCTTGTTTAGGCTACAAGTGCACTAAACCTTCACTCTAGGCACATAACTATCCATCATTACTTGGTTCACCCTAGTGGACTGGCAATGGTCATGCTTGGACTCTTAAAATCTAGGCTCCACTGGACCCTCCTAGGTGAACTAAGGTTTTTACATTGGGGCCTCAAACCAAAAGGTTGAACTAGGCTCCTAATGGTACTAAACCTTTTACCTGACTAATGGTTCTCTAATGTGGCAAAGTGTCCTCTCACTTTGAGTGAAAACACCATTAAAACTGGGCTAAACCATGCTTGGTAAAAGAATGGAAATGATAGCCTTCCTCTTAGCTTCATGTTGAAACTTGAATCGGCTCAATCAGGCACCCAAACGAAAAGTAATGGTGAAAACACTACAATATGTCAAAGCTGCCGAGTGCCCCAGGAGATGTGCCATTGAAGCCTAGGCGCCACTGGGGTCGTAGGTGCCAGGACCACCTTGCTCCATGGGCCTAAAAACACATGTTGCATGCTACAGCGCCGAACAACACCTAGGCGCCAGAGCCCTCGTGCTTTGAACCTAGAAAAGCCTCTTAAGCCTCTTTGGAGGCTTCCAAAGGCTCCCAAACAAGTTTAGGATGCCATCCCACTTTGCAAACCTCCAAAACAAATGTCCTAGGCCACAATGCACCATTCATTCCAAGCTTGCAACACACATAAACATCACACTAAGCTTGGAAACTCAATTAGTCCAACACAACCAATGCCATCCACTAGCTAACACCCTTCCCTAATTTACATGAATTCTACTTCAAGCAAGCAATGAATGGCATTAATCAAGCATGAATCATAAATCCCTTACCTCAATTAACCTTGAACTAGCAATAATCAGCACCACAAGCATCAAACTCTTAGTCCCAAGGGTTCTACTAGGTTCTTAGGTTCCTAGGTTCCAACACATAACAAAGGTTCATGGCACCAAATTAACACTAACCCTACAAAACCCAAGTTTGATTAAGCTCAAGAAACAAGAGAAATTAAGAATCAAAGCCATACCTCACGCACATACTATGCCCAAGCAAGAAAAATGCCCCAAGAAGCTTCGAACCAAGAAAACAAGTGCAAAGCATTCTACCTCCTGCTTGTTCACCAAGAAAGCTCACCAATTTCACCAAAGAAATCATGGATTGAGGAAGGATTTGGCAAGAAATTGAGAGCAAAAGAGAGGGCTATGAATTTGGGCTATAAGTGGGGTGAATAGTGCCAAAATTTTGCCCCCAAATGTGTTTTAAACACAAAATCTCCCCCTCCTCCCAAACTTTTTTAAAAGTTGCAAAAATACCCATTCCCCAAATAGTAACTAGGTAATTAAAAACTTTGCAAACTTTTCTAACGTGGGCTTTGGGTCTTTAAAACATCATTTTCACTCCCGAGACTCAGCCCGACCTTCCGGGATGCAAAATAACCATTTTGCCCCTAGGCAAAGCTTAGTGCCATAAACCATTCGGAACCCACTAAACCTTTAAAAACTTACTTGATTTTGCTAATTCACTTCTAATTAAGGCATTTAAACTAAGGATTTATGAAATTACCTTGCTCACTGAGCATTTTGCTAGAAGGGCTATAACATTCTCCCCACCTTGGAGAATTTGGTCCTCCAAATTCAACCTCCCCACCTTAAGACACTATACTAGGATACAGTGCCAACATATCCTGACCAAACGTACCAAGGGGTATTGATCACACAACAACCCACTTGGTGACAAACTACCCGACTCGTTCAACTAATGCCCTCAGGCACTTGGGTCGGGCCCTATCTTCTATAGGTACTATGGCTAATGCCATTCTTTATGCTCACTCCTAACTATAGTCTGGTTACTACTTGTTGTTCTCCTTACCTTAGCCTGACCTTGCTCGGCCTGAACACCTTATTGTAATTTTTATTCTTGATGACTATGGTATGGGCTCTCCTTACCTTTAGCACATAGTATTGCTAAAGGACAACTAACTACTCCAAGCTGTCCCAACAAATCCAGTGATCACAAATCCTCCACCGCAAACCCTATACTGAGTCCTCTAGTGTAAGATAGCTTAACAAGCTTTTAAAAGCCTGTCCACTACCCTTACACTGATAAGGTCTTACTAAAAGTTCAGCACCAACAGACTTCCACCCTCTGCTTTGTGCCAGAACCCACTAGTGTAAGCTAACTTAACAGGTTAAACTTGTCCGTTAACATTCACACTAAAAAAATTCCACTCTAGGTTTGGCACCCATGCTCCTGTACCAAACCCTTTAATGCAAGCTACCTTAACAAGTATTAAACTTGTCCACTAACTCTCACACAAACAATTCTTTACTCTAGGTTTGGTACTTGACAACTCCTAACAATCATTAAACTAAGTGTGACATTAGTATACTATGGCATCTCAACATACACTGATAGGACCTTAAGACATACTCCTCTCCAAGCTCTGCTATACTCTAGGCCTCTTCCAAATGAGTGAAGTACCAACAGTTGAATGTCCCGACCTACCTTAGAGTACAAGTCTTCAATTGCTCCCCTTGGATGGCCGCTATGCATCAGGCATACCAGTGCACTAGGTAGGGTACACATACACCGTCTGAGCATCATTATCCTACAGCCCTTGCTACTCTAGGGTCTCTTACACTCACTTTCCTACTAGAGAAAGCTTCTCTGGTGTGAGTGACAAGACCTCCAAGTAGCTAGTAGCCCTTGGGCATCATCCATGCCCCATCAGCTTAAGCCTTCCAACACCTGATTATGAAACTACTAACATGCTACCCAAGCCGAAGGTCATGATGCTTCAGCTGCTGCACTCGGAGTATCCTCGGAGTCGTAGCCTACACACTCAGTCCCTTCACTTTTATGCACTCAGAGCCCAACACCCCACACATACAAGATTAGTTTCTTAGGTGTATTCCTAGTACATTTGATTCTCAGCCACAAAACTTACCCCATGCGTAAAACACCTATGAGGCCCTTAGCTGAGTTACAAGGAACCACTACATGCTAGGCCAACCTAGGTATCTTTTGCTTAGTAGTTGACTAGACACCTCGACCCTCATTCTTAGGCTTTAACGTGCTTCTGTTCTTACTCAACTCCTTGACCACATCCTAGGCCTCTTGGCCTCTAACACTAACAAGAATCTCCACGACTGTTAAAGCGTCCAACCTAAAACCAATTGGCAATAAATGGAGAGGCTTCATCACCATATAATGCTTTGACTTAAGCCTTTTTCTTGGCCATGTGGGATTTTCCCATTTAACACGCCCCTTCACGTGTAGGCTACTTTAGCTCTATCACATGGGTTATTTTTGGCAATGGCTAGGGCAGTTTTTTAAGCTTACTCTAATACCATGTTAAACAATATTAGAAGAAGAAACAGAGGGCTTGATACATACAAGACCCTCACACAACCTTTATATAATTGATGGGAGGAGAATACAAGGAAAAAAAATCTCTAGGAATAAAGAAAGTAAATCCCTAGGTATAAAGAGAGATTATTATGTTTCCTAAACTATAAATAACATTCCATAACATGTTAAATGGGAAAATCCCACATGGCTAAGAAAAGGGCTTAAGTTAAAGCTTTATATGGTGATGAAGCCTCTCCACCTATTGCCAATTGGTTTTAGGTTGGACGCTTTAACATGGTATCAGAGCCATAAACCCTAATCTATCTCTGCCGCAGCCAGCACTAGAAACTATACTCACCTTTATGTTTCCGGTACCTTAACCAATGCCCTTATCTCTGCTCAACCAAACTAAAAGCCAAGGACACAACCACACCCAGGAGTCACCAGCGACCACAACGGTACCGGCGGTGTTGCCGAAAAACCTCCCACATGCCGTCATTCGGCAACCTCTGGTGATGGTGTTCTGATTGATGTACTCGCCTCTCTGTCCTAAACAAGTTTCTGGTCTTGATTCATGTCAGTTATGACCAGAATTTGAGTTTCCTCACCATCCGATCAGTCTCTCGTATGTTGCTATACATCATCAACAAAGGCTGTGATCTATTTGCTCGTCTCATCAAGCAAAATGTCAAATCCTGAGGAGAAAAATTCCCAATTAGCTATGGCCTCACAACCATCTGTTACTTTATCTCAGGAAGAGTACACTAAATACTTGCAATATCAGTCTGTACAGCAGGCCGCTTCTCCTCCTATGGCATCTGTCATCCATCGAGGTAATCCAACAGCTTGTTATTCATCTAGCCTCTTTAGAAATCAGTCTTGGGTGTTGGACTCTGGTGCCACTGACCATATTTTAGGTAAAATAGCCAATTTTTATCAAATATCTCTTCTAGCTTCACATCATAGTCAACTCACTATTGCTGATGGATCTACCACCACCATTAAAGGTGTTGGATCTACTCAACCTTGTCCTTCTCTTACTTTAACCTCTACACTCTATGTTCCAAATTTTTCATTCAATCTTATGTTTGTGAGTAAACTGGCCAAACAACTAAACTTTTTATTAGTTTCTTTCCTAATCATGTCATTATCCAAGATTTGAGATCATGTCATTATCCAGGATTTGAAGACTAAGAAGACGATTGGAGAAGGGTGTGAATCAAATGGAATGTACTATTTTGATAGATTGCAGTCATTAGTAGCGTGTCCTGTTTTAGCTTCTCTTATTCTAATTCATAGCCACTTGGGTCATCCACCTTGGAAAACCTCAAGAAATTAGTGCCGAACTTAAGTTCAATCTTTACTTTGCAATGTGAGTCTTGTCAGCTTGGAAAGCATCATCGTGCTCCCTACTTGTCTCGAGTCAATAAACGAGTTGATAAACCTTTTATGCTAATTTATTTAGATATTTGGGGTCTTAGTCATACCAATTATAAATTGGGATTTTAGTATTTCATAATTTTTGTTGATGATTTCTCTCGAACGACCTGGTTATATCTAATGAAAGATCGTTCAGAATTATTTTCTATCTTCTATGCCTTTTGTGCTGAAGTTTAAAATCAATTTCACACCCAAATCAATATTCTTCATAGTGATAATGCAAAAGAGTATTTCTCTAACTCAATCTCTAGTTACATGCAGCAACAGGGTATACTCCACCAATCCTTATACCCACACACATCTAAACAAAATGGAGTAGCTGAGAGAAAAATCCAACACATTGTTGAAATAGCTCGTACCTTATTAATTCACATGAATGTACCCAAAAGTTTTCGGGGAGATGCTGTGCTCACTGCATGTTTCTTATCAATTGTTTGCCATCTTCTATCCTTGCGGGTAAAATTCCTTTTTCTAATCTTTTTCCCTATCAAGCTCCCTTTTCTGTTATTCCTCGTATATTTGGTTGTGTTTGTTTTGTTCATCAAAACCAGCTTGGCACAAATAAACTAGACCCCAAATCTCTAAAATGTATTTTCCTTGGATACCCTCATTTGCAAAAAGGGTACAAGTGTTTTAGTCTTTCCCTAAATCATTTTTTTTTGTTTCTGCTGATGTTACATTTTTTGAAACCACACCATATTTTTCTGATACTCAATTCATGTCTTCTGATACTGATGACTGTCTGCCCTAGCCCTTGCCCTTTGTACCTATGGCTCCTACCAATATTGATGTTCCAGTAACTACTTTTGCTCCTTCAGAGGTCATTCATGACAATAATCTGGCTCCTTTAGAGCGTCCTTCTCATCCTAATTTATAGGTCTATACTCGACATCCTTGTCAAAAAGTACTAGCACAAGATTCACGCTTGTCTCCACTGCCTTTATCTTCAACTCCACCAGCTGATGATTTAGATATTCCAATTACCTTTCGCAAAGGAAAAAGGTCTTGTGCACTTCATCCTATCTCGAATGTGATCTCTTATAATTCATTATCACCATCATACTTTATTTTTGTCTCTACCTTGTCTTCCATTCCTTTGCCTAAGTCTATTTCAAAGGCCTTGTCTCACCCTAGATGGAAGCAAGCCATGGAGGAGGAGATGTCAACTTTGCGGGTTAATAATACATGGGATTTAGTTCTTCTTCCACATGATTAGATAGTGGTGGGTTTTCAATGGGTGTTTAATGTTAAAGTTCACCCTGATGGTATAGTTGATCGGTTGAAAGCTCGTCTGGTAGCTAAAGGATATACACAGGTATACGGAATGGACTACTCAGAGACATTTTCTCCAGTAGCCAAAATGAGTTCAATATGAGTTGTCATTGCATTGGCAGCCACAAATCAGTGGCCTTTACATCAACTAGATGTGAAGAATGCCTTCCTCCATGGTGATCTTGAGGAGACTATCTTCATGGAGCAACCACCTGGGTTTGTTGCTCAAGGGGAGACTAATCTTGTATGTCGCTTAAACAAGTTTTTGTACGGTTTGAAACAGTCACCACGAGCATGGTTTGGTCGCTTCAATACAGTTGTTATGGAGTTTGGTTTGCAGCAATGTGGCGTGGATCACTCTGTCTTTTATTGACAGTCCAGAGCTGGTAAAATTATTCTAATTGTCTATGTTGATGATATTGCTATCACTGGTGATGATAATGTTGGTATCCAGTCCTTGAAATCCTTCCTGCAAATGAAATTCCAAACAAAGGATTTTGGTTCGTTAAGATACTTCTTAGGTATTGAAGTAGCAAGGTCCAAAATGGGGATTTGCTTGTCCTAAAGGAAGTATGTTCTTGATCTTTTAAAAGAAACTGGTTTATTGGGAGCCAAGTCAGTTGATAGCCCTATGGAGCCAAATGTAAAGCTTGATGTAGATAAAGGGGAATATTTGGAGGAACCTACCAGGTATCGAAGACTTGTTGGAAAATTAAATTATCTAACTGTTACTCGTCCAGATATTTCATTTACTGTGAGTGTAGTAAGTCAGTTCATGGACTCTCCTCATACTAGCCACTGGGATGAAGTAGTTAGAATTTTGAGGTACCGCAAAGGAGCACTGGGATGAGGTCTCCTTTACCAAAATCATGGTCATACTTAGATTCAATGATACACAGATGCTGATTGGGCAGGCTCCTATGATCGACGGTCTACTTCAGGTTACTGTGTATTCATGGGAGGAAACTTGGTGTCATGGAAAAGCAAGAAACAAAGTATTGTTGCAAGGTCAAATGTTGAATCTGAGTATAGGGCAATGGCGTATACTATATGTGAACTAGTTTGGTTAAGGCATCTTCTCATGGAGCTTGGTTTCACACACTCATCTCCTATGGAATTAATGTGTGATAATCAAGCAGCCATCCATATTGCATCAAATCCCGTATTCCATGAGATAACTAAATATATCAAAGTTGACTGCCATTTTGCTCGTGAGAAGCTTCAAGAAGACTTGATCAAGACCCCATATGTCAAATTAGAAGATCAACTTTCTGACTCATTCACTAAAGCTTTAAGAGGGTCTAAAGTAAATTCTATATGTGACAAGCTTGGAGCTTATGATATGTATGCTCCAGCTTGAGGGGGAGTGTTATGGAATGTTATTTATAGTTTAGGAAACATAATAATATCTCTTTATACCTAGGGATTTACTTTCTTTATTCCTAGAGATTTCCTTCCTTGTATTCTCCTCCCATCTATTATATAAAGGTTGTGTGAGGGTTTTGTATGCGTCAAGCCCTCTGTTTCTTCTTCTAATATTGTTTAACAACTGTTCCCCACCTAAACTATGGCTACAAAGAACCATATCCACCTCTATGCTTAACTACCATACCATAACTACAGCATGTCGACTTCTCATTAGGATGATGTACCCATAGCTTCCCGACGTCCACTCAACTTACTTGGTGGAAGAACTAACTTTAGTTAACTATCGGGAAGTGGTTGGCCATGGAAAATCACTTGGGTGGCTTGTCCATTACAACCCCACTTAGTGCACTACACTATGCACCTCGGGTCTAGTTCTATCCTTCGGAGTTGTGAGCCTACCCTTCAGCCTTGACCAATCTCGTAGATCATGAGCCCTTCCTTTTGAAGGCATTAGGGTCACATGAAATGCTCTAAATCTGGGCTTTAACTAGCTCAACCAATATCCTCACCGACTAGGCTTCCAACTATTGACTTCTCTCTACTATGTTAAATACGGTAAGTACCGGGGTCACAAAGTAGACACCTGAGCACAACTGTACCTATACTAGACTTGGCACTTTAGACTATTAATAAAAGTACTCAACTAGGTGGGAGATTGCTTCACATTGTGGCTACTTGTAAGTCGACTCTCGACTGGTCATAGTGAACTCTCCCTTACAGGCGCTCCTCAAACACTACACCATGGGGTTAAGGTAAAATACATTCTTTTTGGCATCACCTGGTCATTGTTGACCTCATAGTTCAATGTTCCACTAACTTACTAGCATGAACATAAAGTGTCAAATGATCACCACAACATCCTTGGTTCCACTTAGGACTTAGTCCTTTGCCTACTCAGCTAGTTTCACTAGTCAAGTCTTTCTTCTTCCATAAGTCAACTCAGTGGCCCTAGACTCCACTTAACCTTGAGATGATGACCATAAGTCACCAACTATCCCTAGGTTCATGGCAATCCATCCTATTGCTTGGGTCCTCTTATTACCTTTCGGTAGTCAAGTTGAACCCTAGCAATGACTCTACTCCTACTGGCCCTACCTTAGGGTTTATAGCTGGCAGATGAATAAACCTATCCATCTGCTTACCCTTGGATGAGTTCCTTGCATCGTGCTTCTTTGCGTGGTCACCTCCTACATTCAACGGCTAGAAATAAAAATTAAAACTTACCTACTGACCTTTGTAGCATCTAACTGAATTGCTTCATTGCTTGGTTACTTTAAGGAACTCATCCATTCAACTAGCCAATCATTCACTATCAACTAGGCCACTGAACTAACTCATGTAAGAAGACAACCTGTGGAACTCTGGGATGTTTCCAATCTAACCCATTTAGGCCTTTACTTATATGGTTTCATGTACTAGCAAGTGGGTCCCAAGATGCCAAGAATTAATGCAATACTTGGTGCATCATCAGGTTCCTAATGCACTTGGGTTAACCCTTAACCCTGCTCAAAACTACCACCCAACAAGCCAAAATAAAACTATGCCAGTAAACTAATGCCAGAACTCCAACAAAGAAACTAGACTACTTGTGAAAGGTTAAAGACATACCTTACACTAGTCATGCATTGTCCACGAGTTCATTGCGGCTACCCATCACATCTGGCTAGTGGCTGCTTACTTTGACCACTTGACTAATCGAAGCAAAACTTGACCTATTGCTCTGGCAAACAGGTCAACTTCTTATGGCAACAACTATTAAGGACAAACTTCCTAGGCTGGTCTTAACTTAACCAAGCCCAAATATGAGACTAGTTTGATGACCACTTGGACTATTGATGAATGTTTCCTAGGTGCAAGGCTTAGAGCCATGTGCTCCTCACAACTTGGGCATCAGCCCCTTTTCCTCATGATCCATTCTTGCTCCTCAATCTCTGGTTAACTTTCGTACTATGGGCATGTTGCTCATGCTCCTATTAGGTTGGATGCACCAACCTCCACCTCATAGTCTTGTGTCTTCAGCTTGTCCAACTATCTTTCGAAAGCTGCTGCATCCTACACCATTTGCCAATGCCCATCTCGATGATTGTCAAGCACCTTCATATGCTAGCTCAAGGCCTTAGGGAGCTTGCCCTTAAGCTTCTACTCTTGACAGAAATTATGATAGTGCTACTATTGTTACTTTGTAGCCTAGATGACCAAGTGTTTATTACTTAGGTCGATGCATCCTTAGGCCTCTTCAATGTTGCCTAACCCATCCAAGTTAGTGGGTTCAAATTGTAAAACTTCTAGAGTAATCCACATGGGTCGGTGGTACTCCTCACCTTGGAGAATACCATACCCTTTTAGTCCTGCGGATCATATAACCTACCTCATTTGAGGTTTAAGAAAAAAACAACCTCCTAGGATGGTGGTCAAATCCCATCTACTTAGACCAAGGTGTTGCCCTACCTTGGAGCAATCCAAACCAACTGCCCCAATGTTGCCACACTAGATTCCTAGGGTCCATTGTTGGACCTCAGCATCCAAAAGCAAACCTAACCTAGTTTCACCATCACAACCTGTAGCCAAAGCCAGACGACAACTCACAGATGTTGGTCAGTACTAACTACCCTAGCATAAGGACAATCCACTAGATCTCAATTCCTAGCCTCCAATGACCATGACCAAGCTCTGATATCAAACTGACGCAACCCCTCATGGGCCTGCCCAGGAAACCTATGGGAACTTGTCCCACACTAGTTGCAATTGGCTAATTAATTATATGTACACTAGTTAAAACCTTCATGCTTCCTGTTAATTAACCTACTATGCAATTATGCATGGGTAAATGCTTTGACTTGAATGATTAAATAGGTAATAAGGCCATAAAACATTGCCATGGCATATCATTAAAACCGAACATCAAAACCATCAAAGCATAAAAAGCATTTATATGGTTAACTACACATAATCAACTGCGTGTGAACATTCAAGCAAAAGTAGACTATGCTCACACCCAAGAGCAACTCTAGGGTACATTACTCATACATGAACATTGAAGGCAAACTAGTGTATGGAAACTATACACTGAACAACTCTATTGAGATCCATAATGAAGCTTCCACTTTAGAGCAAACTCTTAGTGGCAGGCCTCAAAAGCCCTCCCTTGTGCTTTACCAGCCTTTATCGGCTAAAAGACAAATGTAGTTAGTACTATAACATAACCAACAACCAAACTACAAACTAGAATCTTAAAGTTTCAAATAAACTATATACTTGCTCGTGAGCCTAGCTCAACAACTTTTAATGGTTGCTGGCCTTGCAGAACATATCTACATAACAAAGACTAAGGGAGTGAGAATCAATAATTCTCAGTAAGAGATCCTTCAACCTGCAAGAAAAATACTGAGGACAAACATATATACAATATATATTAAATCTACTACATGTCCTTGCAGTGTAAGGGTCTAACATATGCACATACATTTGAGTCCCTTAGGACCCCTCATTTTCCTAGTCCTCTCATGGGCGTCACTCTATGCGTAGCGAGTTTTGGCCCCTAACTCACTCCTAGTAAGCCTTAGCTTACCGACATAGTAACTTTAAACTTCCCTTGATTGTTGTGCAGGTGAACATGGTGGATGCATCTCGATTGAGTTCCAAGGAACTCACTAGGTGTACTAAGCCTCCACATAGTACCTCAAGTCCTTAGACATGCCTAGGTTACTTGTGTACTAAGCTTCCACCTTAAACCCTTACAAAGAGTGCACTAGGCTTTCACTTGTGCCTCTAGTAACCTTCCTTAGGCTACAAGTGCACTAAACCTTCACTGCAGGCACATACCTATGCACCATTACTTGGTTCACCCTAGTGGAGTCACAATGGTCATGCTTGGACTCATAAATTCTAGGTTCCACTAGACCCTCCTAGGTGAACTAAGGTTTCCACATTGAGACCTCAACCAAAAGGTTAAACTTGGCTCTCGATGGTACTAAACCTTTTACCTGACTAACGGTGCTCTAATGTGGCCAAGTGTCCTCTCACGTTGAGTAAAAACACCATTAAACCAAGGCTAAACCATTCTTGGGAAATAAGGGTAAATGATAGCCCTTCCTCTTAGCTTCATGTTGAAACTTGAATCGCCTCAATCGGACACCTGAGCAAAAAGTTCTAGCAAAAACACTACAGCGTGTCAATGTTGTCGAGTGCTGGCGCCTAGGCACCAAGAGAGGTGCCACTGAGGCCTAGGCACCACTGGGGTCCTTGGCGCCAAGACCACCCAACTCCATGGGCTAAAAATGCATCTTCCACATCGCGGCGCTGAACAACGCCTAGGCGCTAGAGCCCCTATGCCCTGAACCCAAAAAAAGCCTCTTAAGCCTCTTTGGAGGCTTCCAAAGTCTCCCAAACAAGTTTAGGACGCCATCTCACTTTGCAAACCTCCAAAACACACTTCCTAAGCCACAATGCACCATTCATTCCAAGCTTGCAACACACACAAACATCACACTAAGCTTGGAAACTCAACAAGTCCAACACAACAAATGCCATCCACTAGCTAACACAATTCCCTAATTCACATGAATTCTACTTCAAGCAAACAATGAATGGAACTAATCAAGCATGAATCATAAATCCTTTGCCCCAATTAACCTTCAACTAGCAAAAATCAAGCACCACAAGCATCAAACTCCAAGTCCCAAGGGTTCCACTAGGTTCCTAGGTTCCAACACACAAACAAGGATTCATGGCACCAAATTAACACTAGCCGAACAAAACCCAAGCTTGATTAAGCTCAAGAAACAAGAAAAATCAAGGATCAAAGCCATACCTCATGCACACACTATGCCCAAGCAAGAAAAATGCCCCAAGAAGCTTCAAACCAAGAAAACAAGTGCAAAGCATGCTACCTCCCACTGGGCACCAAGAAAGCTCACCAATTTCACAAAGAAACCATGGATTGAGGAAGGATTTGGAAAAAAATTGAGAGTGAAAGAGAGGGCTACGAATTTGAGCTGCAAATGGGGTGAATAGTGCCAAAATGTTTCCCCCAAATGTGTTTTAAACACAAAATCGCCCCCTCCTCCCAAACTTTTTTAAAAGTTGCAAAAATACCCCTTGCCCAAATAATAACTAGGTAATTAAAAACTTTGGCAAACTTTGCTAACTTGGGCCTTGGGTTTTTAAAACATCATTTTGACTCCCGGGACTCATCCCGACCCTTGAGGATGCAAAATGACCATTTTGCCCCTGGGCAAAGCTTAGTGCCATAAACCATTTGGAACCCACTAAACCTTTAATAACTTACTTGATTTTGCTAATTCACCTCTAATTAAGGCATTTAAACTAAGGATTTATGAAATTACTTTGCTCACTGAGCATTCCGATAGGAGGGCTATAACATTAAGTCATTGATAGGGTATGTAGTCCTACTACGCTTCCAAAGAATACATTACTAGTTCTATGATTGAACTACTTGGTTTAACCCTAGTCTGGAGGTTGTATGCCATTCTATTGCTCCCGACTCTATAATATCCCTTCAAGCCAATAGTGAGCCCCAAAAAACATAACAAATACTACCTGCATATGTTCATCATCAAACATTGAATTAATAGGCTAGCTACCATTAGTCAATGCATTAAAGCACATTGAATAGATTGCAAGAAAATCATAATTATATTAAACCAAAATTAATCATAAACATAATATCATCCTAGGGTTTATCCTCTCCAAGCATGAATAAAGAAATTAGCGTAACATGTGAAAAACAAAACACAATGAAAACAAAGAGAAACTAAGAATTGAGGACTCCATATCTGAATTCTTCTCTTATAAGGAATCCTTGGTCTAATGCAAGCTAATCAATGTTGATCATCTGAATTATGTTCGGCAGCCTTTTATTGTGAAAATTCAACTATCATTCTACATATTTTTGCCTCATTTTCTCTTCTTTCATTTTTTATTTTCTTTACTAAAATAGCTCAACAAAACAATAATATCAGGCAAACATTTAATGACTTGGTTTGGATCATGGGCATGGCAATGAACAAAGGCATGTTGAGTGTGAACACGAGCATGTTTGGTACTAACATGGCCATATATGAAGAGGTGTTCACTCCAATTTCTACAAAAACTTACAATTTTACTCCAAAACTTATAAAAATCCTTCCTAACACAAATAGAGCTGACATAAATCCTAAAAAAAATCTAAACTAATTAAGCATCAATTCATACCAAAAACACATCAAAAGACAAGTAATTATCAAGGAAACGGTAACAGAAAACATGAATAAGTGTGAGCAAATCATATTTTTCCCCCGCACTTGAACTTTTGCCTGCCCTTAAGCAAACCATAGAAAGAAAATATGAAAGAGAAAATCAGAAAAGTTCATACTCTTGAGCAAAGAAAGATAGAGGAGATGATTGAAACTTTAAGGATCTTGAGAAATTAACAAGACTACCAACCATACAACACTTTCAATCTAACACTTTGAAAACAAAACAAGTTAATGTGAACAATTCATTCTCAATCTAGCAACCTATATTTCTTGAAGCTCAATGGAAACATCAAATTTTTATGCATAGTAGAAAGTGAAAACTATGCTAAATCAAAGCTCATTATCCATAACCATTCATACTAGAAGACCTTGGAAATAGGCAATTGATTGAACTTTTAAATCACTTTTCTTCTTTTTAAAGCATTTATTTGCATGTGTTGCTAAACTTTGCAGCAAGTGTACACTACAAAAGCACTGTCTATATGCAAGCTATTTATCAACATAATCCAAGGTGATCTTTTATCACACTCAAACCTTTACCATCTTTTCAAGTTGTGATCAACTTTTACCTTAGGAGGAGACCTTAACCTACTTCAATGCTAAGAAATAGCTGAGTAGCAACTTTATTTCAGTATCTATTCTTATTCATTATTCAACAATTACCTACATTTCCATCAACCAATCTTACCACAATTCCAAACATGAAAATTCACAACTATGCATGTGTTGAACAGTGTACTAAACACAAAAACTTGATGTGAAAATAGCTTATAAAGATCATCTTCAACTAGCTCGATAAGGAATTGCAAAAAACATTTTCAAAATAATTAAGCACATAAGTAAAAGATTTTAAGAATCACTTACTTGATCTTTTAGCCAAGAACTTAAGACAATAAATTAATAATAAGTCTCCAACATTAAAATTGTGCTCAATAGTATGATTGGAAAACAATTTAATTTAAAAAGTTTAAAAATTTTCAAGATTTTCAAAAATTCCAAAAGTTCAATAAAAATAAAAGAAAACTTAGGAACTAAGCTACCCATTCCCCCACACTTAAGATACACATTGCCCTCAATGTGCATGCATAAAAAGAAAAAGTGAAAAAGAGAAGGGCATTAGAAATTGATATCGCCTTAAAAAATTTAGTTGTTTGTTGCATAAGTTGGTGCCCCATGAGATCTATAAAATTGTTTGAGCCTCAGATTTAGTAGTGAAAGGCTTCCAAGAAAATAAAAAAGATGATCATTAAACAAAAATAATGATATGAACTTGAAGTAAAAGTACTAAAACAAAAGTAGCTAAAATAAAGAGCAATTGATGCTCCAATAACAATAACGTAACCAACATAAAAAAAAAATAAAGTAGATAATATCTATAATGATGTGAAAAGAAAAAAATGTCTTGAAATTCAACAATCATCTCTCACTAGATGATCCAATGGTGGGAGGATCGGCTGCAGCATTTGGTGCATTCATCATCTGTGCCATCTATACTACGCTGCATGATCATTAGGTTGGTTGTAAGCTTTTGTTCAATGGTCCCTCTAGACTCCTCAACAGCAATCTCCTCTCTTTCCTCCTATACTCCTCAAGTCTCTCAGCAGCAACAACTCCCTTAATAGCTGTTCCATTGAGCTAGCAGATAGCATCCATTATAGTTGCTATAATGGTGGTGGCCTCATTTTCCTCCTCTAGCACTCTCTTAGCCTCATCTCCCTGCTCTTGACGCTCTATGCTAGAAGGCATCTGAAAATAATCAGTAGAATCAGTGTCCTATTGGGAGTATGAAGGAGGAACATAAATAGAAATGCCGACAACTTTGGTATACAGGAAGTGAAAGTGCCCAACCTCATGCAAACTGAAGTGATGAATCTTAATAACAGACAGGCAGCTGTCAGTACTTAGCAGGCATTCAGTCATCAACTTGAGTCTCTTTAAGATCAGCTTCTGCCTCTGGAAACTTATTGACAAGGATAGCACATTAGCATCGACAGAAGTAGAGGCAACAAGGGTCTTAACAGTAGCCTACTCCTCGACCTAGATCTTATCCTGGGTCCTCGATATAAATCTAGATGAGCCATCAGGGAGGGTAGCCTTCTTCAGCATCTGCATAGACTTCAAAGACACCAAGTTGACCTTGACTGGCTGAAATGACTCTATAATGCACTTTGCTTATAGAAGGGGGCCTAAGTTTCTTCACCAACCTAATCATGAATGATCCTACACATATGACCCATGTCCTCACCTTATAGGTGATATCTCATACCCACTAGGTTAAGGCATGACCAAGGTGGAAGTGAACACACCTGATAATGTAGTACAGATAAAAGAGATCCCTCATAGTTACAAGTCCCATGCTCTCCCCTTGTTCAAAGATGGAATGTGCAAGTAAATAATGGATGTATCAGGATACCTCCACTTTGACATCTTTAAAACCTTTTGCTGGTATGCAACCTCATCACTAGCAATCTTACTCCAAAACTTAGTAGGTGTAGGGGTGCTGCTACCAAAGTCACACAATAAGCTCTTATGCTCATCAATATCCAAGTGCTCCTGAGCATAAAAGCTACACCTTCACCCAAAGTGGCCGATGCTCATATAATAGCTTGTCTCATGCAATCAAAGTCTTACCCATAATCCCTAGTCCAGCTAATGTTCTTTGTATCAAACTCCAAGGTGCATAGAAACTAGATGGTAAGCTCACTATAAACAGGCTCCTCGCAATCAAAAACTGATAGCCACCCATCAAAGTCTACAAGATCTTGGACACCTACAATCATATTCAACTAAGCAAGAGTATCCTAGTCAATGGGTCTGACTAGAAACTAGAGGCTTCTCCATAAGCCTCCTAAACTTCTTTATCTAGAAATCTTCCTTGAAGTCTAAAAGTGAGTTGGCCTTCTTCAGCCTTTTGGCTGTCTTATTGGTATGAGTGGGAAGCTTCGACGGTCACTTTGTCATCCAAAAAATGGAAAAAGATATTCCCCAATGCAACAATAATTTCAAATCCAATAATAATATTTATCCATAACCATAAGAATTAGAGCTTCACAATGAAATTAATTTGTAATCCTTTATACAACATAATTCAATTCAAACAAGGTACTAAGGTAATTAGGCTTAATAATGAAGATTGAATGCAAAAAAATCCTAGAAAAACAAATCAATTCATTTCATACCGATGATCTTTTTTTTTGCTCAAGAAACCCAATCCACTATCACACCAAAAGACTACCATGCCCTATAACATTCAAATTCAATTTAAGTAATAATTGCAAATAAACTCCAACGAATAGCATAACCATCCAAAAATCAACTAACATCCTCCAATTCAAGAAAACATCAACCCATATAAAAACTTTCACCAATTCCATAGACCATCAATCCATATAAACTTTCACCAATTCCATAGACCATTGCATCCTAACTTTTCAACTTCCAATACAAACTACCAAAATCATCCACATTCATAAATCATGCTATAAACTCAAAACCAAGTTCAGTAGGAGTAAGAAATCAATCAAATACCTTAAATATCCTCTACCCACTAAAAGAAGTCAACTAAATCAACCATAAAACTCAAATAAAAATAAAGAGATAAAGTTACCTTGGTAAAGAGAGAAGTAAAGATGTAGGGATTGAAATCAACTATTTGGCACAAAAATGGGTCCCTTCGATGAAGAAAACCTTGCTTGGGGCGTAGAGAAGCTAAGGTTTTAGTTTTGGTACTTAGGGAAAAAAATGAATGAGTTACATGCAAATAGGGGTGTGATCTAGCAAAAAATCAAAATTGGACTTATATATTTACACGACACCGTCATGAACATAAGCGTGTTCAAGGTCGTGTTCATTCAAACTTGGCAAACATGCTTTGGAAAATGGGCATGATACAGGCCATGTTTGACATCTAAAATCCAAAATGTTCAAAACATAAAGCTAAAACATGGGTTACAACATGGGCATGAAAACTGACTGTGTTACATGAGCATGCTTACAAACACGGCTGTGGCACTGACCATGTTTGGAATTTAGAATTAAAAAATTTTATGCCATAGATGACTAACACGGTTTAAAATATGGTTGTGAAATAGACCATGTTAGTGAAGCACACTTCAAAACATGGTCATGCAAAGGACTGATTTTTAAACCTGGAGTTTAAAACTTTTTGAAAATAGAAATGAAATAGATTCTTGATCATAGGCATGATCAAAACCATGTTTAATGAACACACTTTAAATCATGGGCATGTCTCCAAACGTGTTTATTCCCTGGAATTTTTAATTTTAGGGAAACACGGTTATGAACATGGGCATGACTAAGACCATGTGTTGCCATACCAGAACCAAATTTACTAATTTTTTAGAAAATTCATTTTGGCAATGCATCATGGTTGCGTTTAAGACCGTGTTGATAAACACAACCCTGAACATGGGTGTGTTAAATGGCGTGTTCAAGGTTTATAACTTAAAAAAAAGATTAATACTTGACTGAATTTACTACGGGGTTTTTTTCCCATTTTTTTTCATGAAAATTTCCTTTATAAATGACCATATTCTTTTGCATGAAAGCACATAAAGACAATAAAAAACAATAAACTACTAATAAGTTCAAACTAGAAAATAAAAGCTAATTAGAAAAGAATAGAAAAATATATCGCTTGGGATACCTCCCCAAAAGTGGTTGAATTAACATCATTGGCTAAACGTCCTCCTTGATGACTCAATGGGGCTATTCCTTCCTCTCTAAAGCCATGACGTTTGCATGACCGTTTGCCTTATGACAGAAGGTTGGATTATATGCTCCTTTCAAATTTGGCTCAGTATTGGCTAGCAAAACACCTTACAACCTTTGTAAAAGCATCTTGGATAGTTGGCCTAATTATGTTTCAAAATTCCGCATACTTGCTCTTAGATTCTTTAATTTTGATTTAGTTGCATCAATTTGAGCATTAGAATGTTACATAAACTTCGATATCAATTCTTCTACAGTCAGCCTTCCTTCTTAAGGTGATCTAAGCTCAAAACCCGACAGTTGTTGTTGCCTCTAATTACTCCAAGAAAAATTTGGATGGTTCATCCATCCCTAATTGTAGGTATTGCTATATGGATTGTTTTATGGCCATAGGGAATTTCTGAAAAATCCACTTACTCAGTTTTAGTTATCCAACTTTGCATTTGACAATCATAACTTGAAAGACATTCTGCACAAAATTCACATTGCATCAGTGTAGTTTGTTTCTGACTAGCAGAAATTTTTTTGAATTCCCTTGTCAAAGCCTTAACTTGATTAGCCAACACCAAATAAGCATTAGAATCCTGAACTGTAGTTGCTCTACTTGGTTTAATCCTAGATGACGATTGCCAGTGGTAATTATTCATTGCCATCTCCTCAATCAAATCCTATGCTGCTTCAAGTGTTTTCTTATTAAAACTACCACTAATTGCTGCATTGATCATTTATCTGGAGGCATAATTCAGACCATTATAAAACATTTACACTTGCATCCAGGTAGGTAATCCAGGATATGGACACCTAATCAACCAATCATTGAACCTTTTGTTAGTGTTGTGCCCAAAAGCCAATCATGAGATGATTGTATTTTTTCACATTGAGTCATGATATTTTATTAAGGCATTAATCCAGTAATTCTGTTTGTTGTTTTGTTCCTGTGTAACTTAACAAACATAATTGTAACCCTAGAATAATGATATTCTTAAAAGTCCCTGGTCTAGTATTATTGTGGAGCGGGTTGCAATAATACATAACGACTATCATATGAGTGTCATAAGTGATTCCCATAGTGATCAGGGTATATGTAGTCCTTCGACCTAAGATCATCAAGGTTCCCTACATGTGAGTCACATACTTTGATACTTTCCTTTGTTGCTCGTAACTGAATGAAATTGAAGGAGGTCATTGGGTATGTCACATATCATGCGGAGGGATTTGTATAATCAAGATGGGATTTGTCCCTCCTATGTAACGGGAGTGATATCTTTGGGCCCCTTGATAGAGTGAGACTTAGAAAATGCTTGGCCATGCTCGGATGAGTTGATATGCGATATCAATGTCATCAGTTTAAGTTAGTCTACTCGGTAATCAAGAAACCAAAGATTGGGCTATACGAGAGTGACACATTCCATGTCTCGTGCTTAGTCTTGATATCTTGGACAAAGGGACAATGGCATATATCGGTGATGATCATAAAGGTATAGTCGAATCATCGACAATCTTGTCACTTAGGTAGCAATGATGTGTTGCTAGACACCGCTCATTGCTTATGATCATAAATGTGATTTATGATCATTGCCAACGTGATAAGAGCCTATTGGGTCGCACACATAGAGCAATTTGGATCATTAGAGTGCATGGGCTAATTATTTGGGTTATGGTTTCACTTTAATTTCGTATGAATAATGGGCCCAAAAGTTGAGCCATTATTAAGCCCGAAATTAAATCCTAATTGGATTAGGGCTTTGAAACCTATTAGGCCTGGAAGTTGAGTCTCACTATAAATACAACTTTTAAGTGAGAAATTCGCAGGTCTCCTTGCCCTAGCCTCCCAAAAGGACAGTCGCACTCTTCTCTTGCAATTCCTTGGAGGACGCAAGCTAGCACTGCGAGCGCAAGAGAAACGCATCTGCCGGGACGTGGTGGAAGCGTGGTGATCCCGAGAGGCTCGTGTGGATACCATAGAGAGCTTGAACACGTCAACTGTTCAGGTTTTGTGATTCGACTCTACAGTTGAGTGAAAGATCTCAACCGAAAATTAGGTATGAAAATTTTCGAACACCCGGTTTACCCAGTTTCACTTGGATCCTGGAGGGTTTCGGTTAAATTCTGCTGCGCTGTTTGGCTTCCGAAACCCAACACCTTTGTTAAGCTTTATAGAGTGTCCTAGAATCTTTCTATCTCAAAGTAGAAATATCATTATAGAACCTTATAGTCTTAGCTGGAGTAAAATACTTCAACAAGAACATTCCAAGTGCTAATAAAACCTCTTTTGTCACAGCCAAAAATGAATATGGTCTAATTACTACCATTTCTTTTTAGGTCCTCCGAAAGAAACTAACTTTAATAAAAAGTTAAACTGTGACAAACACTAAGTATTTTACCTAAAATGTTGTTTCTGGTAATCAAATTTTTAACTACTAACCCAGTTGTTATACTGAGCTAGATTTTGGTGCCAATACCATATAAGTGGTGAAGAATCCATTAGAATAAAGCAGCATCAAAACAGCTCATTAGAAGCATTTTATTTACACTAGGCAGCAAAACATACACTTCAGCTTAAACATAAACAGTTTCTTCTAGTTTATCACATAACATTAATATTTACGAGTATGCTAAACCTAGGTGTACACCCTGACTACCACATAGCTCTAACCCCTACTAGGGGTCTAACAAAACACTAACTTTTGTTTAAGTTTTAAGTTAGAAAAGTTAGTTTAGAGGACATTTTAATTTTTATGGGCAATTTGGTCTATTATTATGACATTTAGGTCATTTTTGTCATTTTAAAGTTAGTTGGCCTTGTCACATTTAGGTTACATTGTTTAGTTTTGATACTAATGTAGAGTCCTGAAGGTTTTGTTGGGTCAATTTAGGCAAAAGGGAAAAGTTGTATGGAAATTGAGGGTTTTTAAAGATTCTAGGCAAAATTAGAAAGTTTGGGGTAAATCTATCAATTTTAGAAAGTTTGAGGCAAATCTAGCAATTCTACGAAATTATGGGAATATCTGGTTATTTTTACAAAGCTTTAGGCAAATTTGACAAATCTTGCAAAAGGTTGGGCTAAATTGCAATTGTGTATAAAGTTGGGGACCACATCACTAGCTTTAGAGTTTCATTTGTACTGAAATTGATATTTTACCCATATTATATCCAAACAGATATTGACAACTTCAAATCTCATTTGGATGGGTTTTAACTCCTAAAAACATGGCTAATCTCACTTAAAACTCCCCTAGTAAAAATATGAGTCATTATTTTGAGAGAAAAGAAGGAGGAAATTCGGAAACCTAAGATCCTAGCTGAAAAGAAGGGAAACTACAGCCTAAGCCCCTGGTTTTTCACAGCCCCATCCCCAGAAACCCTAACCTCCCTATCCTTGCCGCCGCCACCCCTGGAGCCTTGCCGTTCTCCGCCTGACGTTGTCCCATCGCCAATCCGCCTCCGTCAGCCTTCCTCACCAGTCCCGCCGTCACCAGCCTTGCTTGCCGACCGTCCAACGCCATCGCCATCGCCATCGCCCATCCTCCTTCCATCCCGTTCTCTCCGGCACCGCCTGTCCTGTCCAGCCGCTCACCGAGCCACCACTGCTGAAGCCCGAGCCTCGCCG